>JANEHU010004621.1:0-164233 GCA_027563435.1 Nasonovia ribisnigri | reverse complement strand
TATTAAATTAATGTCCATTATTTGGTCTGTTCACACACAAGATAGTTTTGATTCAAAATGCAAATTATACATTATACAAAAAATATATCCCAGAATACCTAATATTTATAAATGGAAAGTCGGGTAGACACTAAGAAAAACGGGCTCTGAGCCTATAGCCCCACATCAGAT
Organism: Nasonovia ribisnigri; assembly: GCA_027563435.1. Taxonomy (NCBI): domain Eukaryota; kingdom Metazoa; phylum Arthropoda; class Insecta; order Hemiptera; family Aphididae; genus Nasonovia; species Nasonovia ribisnigri. The sequence goes on along the minus strand of JANEHU010004621.1, from coordinate 164,062 downwards.
TGACAATACAGGACTCGCTTCCTCGATGCACAAAATATTGTAATATCAGTCTGATGTAGGTTATTTATTTTGTTGTGTCCCTTTATTTGTGTAATCAAAATAACTTAGCTATTCCATTTTTTTTTTATAGTTTACACAGATTAATTTGTAATTATTTATTTTTAATGAAATGAAAACCTTAAGAGATAGGGGCATTGTAAAAATGTATAACTAAAAAAAAAAAAAACGGAATGTGTGAATAGACCTTTAACTACTTTAGTCTTGGCTCTAAATCCTGAATCCAAGTACATAAATTATACATTTGTATCTGTATATTATTTATGAATTATTTTTCAAAATACATAGACATTTTTGATTTACTTTGTTTTAAAATGAATAAATGTTATCTGTTTAATATAATAATTTACCATAGTAATTAAGATACACCATATTGTTTTAAAAAAAATATTTATTTTGTAATTTACTAGTCAATCTGATATAGAAATATAAATTATATTATGAGCGTCGTGTAGTTTGGATTACAAAGGTGCTTATTTGAATTCTAAAAATTTAAACGGTGATAAATATTTAAATTTTTTAAAAAATGATCTTCCTATTCTTTTGGAGGATATACCATTATCTAGACGCAAAAATTTAGTTTGGCAGCAGGACAGTGCTCTAGCCCATAATAAGAATACTGTCATACAGCATTTAAATAGCACTTTTGGTACAAATTGGATGGGAACATTCCCAATGTTGGCCATCTCGTAGTCCCGATCTGACTTCGCCGGATTATTTTCTTTGGGGTTATCTTCAAAGTATAGTTTACAAGGAAATGGCTGCTAATGTAAATGATCTTATAAAGGATGTTCCTTTATCACGTCGAAAAGATTTACTTTGGCAGCAGGATGGTGCTCCAGCCCATAATAAAGGCACTGTTATCCAATATTTAAATTCAACTTTTGGGTCAAAATGGATGGGAACATTCAGTCCAGAAATATGTTGGCCACCTCGTAGTCCTGATTTGAATTCGCCAGATTATTTCCTTTGGGGATATCTACAAAGTGTAGTTTATAAGGAAATGCCATCTAATGTAGACGATCTGAAACAGAAAATTAAAGATGCCTGTTCAAACATTCCAAGTCATGTGTTAGTGAAAGCTACTACAAAAGAATTACTTAGACGATTGGAAATTTGTTTAGAAGTGGATGGTCGTCAATTTGAACATTTATTAAAATAATATTATTGTAAATAAACTTAAATTAACAACTTACATGCATTATATTTTCATTTAATTTACTTTCTTATTCTAATAATAATTAGATAGAATAAGGAACCAAGAATCGAATAAGACCATGTTTAAAAAGAATATTTTATTAATGAACCAATAGGTATTAATTCAATATATTATATTCATGTGTATAGGTGTCCTACATAAATAAAAAAAAATCAACTTCCTACCTAGTTATTTTGATATGACTTACCTTTGATGTATCAATTTATTTTTGTTGTTTCTTTTCTCGCTTATGTAAGGTTTAATTAATAACAATTAATACCTATTCGATAGTGCGAAATTTACATTAAACACTTTTTTTCATAAACAGTTTACAAATTACAACAACTTATACACAATTTACTGTTGAAAATTTTAAATGTTAAATGTTGATCACGATATCCAGTCGTGCACTCGTGCTGTTCAATGTTGACATAATATGTTTATTAACCGTTAATTCTCGTTTATCTACAAACGTAATAAGTGATAAGACCGTATACCAAGAATCAGTAACCGGTGCTATATTATGTAACCAATTACTAACCATAATGGTAAATTGTAAAATATTATTTTTATAGTAGATGATAGCCTGTTGCAGGCTTGATGTTTGGAGTGGGTACAAAATAGGAAGGTCCAACTCGTGTGACCTTTGTACGTATTACTTATTAGTTATTATCGATTATGACCGTCTGGACAAATTGAGATATAATATGTATTGTTTTGACTTCTGGTTTTAACTGTTGGGTTTGATAAATTGCCCAGTAGCTGTAAATTAAACGAATATTTAAGCATAAATAAGTCGCAAACGGATTACTCAAATTAAATTCTGCAAACGTTAAAATTATTTTTTTCAGAATGTTTATAGATTTTCGTTATTGAAAATAGGTGTTGCCATTTGAAAATCGAAAGTTGATAGTGTTTTATCAAATAAAGAAGGGACTCAAAATTATCAAAATTATATCAAATTGTAAAACAGTAAAACCTAGAAAATTTAAAAAAAAAATTGTCTTAAAATTCCTAATACTTACCGAGATATTGACTGGTCCATGATAAAAGAATCACCCTGTATAGACCTAAATAATATAATATAGACTACGTAATATATATGAGTATTATATTATTATAATATAATGCACTGACCACAGCAGAATCTTCGCCCGCGATAAAGATATAATGCGATTATAATGTGCATGTGGTATAACTAGGTACATAAATAAGTTTAATCTCCACGCCGAGCGAGATTTCGGGATTTTCATAAATCGTGCAATTTACGACGACTACCAATGTCACGGCTGAATGTTTTACGTGGCGTTTTCCTACATAATAATACTATAATATATTATTATTTTATTGTGTAATTACGCGTATTTATCATAATATATGCAGGTAAACGCGGTAAGTACACTTTTAGCTCTTCCGAAACTTCGTTAATACATATGATAATTTATAGTTATATATTATTGTCCTACGCGCATATACGCGGTTTGATTTATGCTTCGGGACGATGCGAAATCCATTCAAAATTACCTAAAATATGAGCTCCTCCGTTCACTATATATAATATGTAATATGTATATTCAAATATAAAATGTAGTTAACATTCTGTTCTGCAAGTACATCTATAAAGAAGCAGCATAGCTGGTACCTATGACATAAAGCTTATTCTGTCAGTAATTTCCCGATGATGTATAAGAACGTAAAGTTAAGATTTATTATTAGGGTATTTTCGATTTGGTCATACGTGTTGTTCACTATACGGTTTATTCAAATCAGTCAAATTTTCATAGAGTTAAAAAAAACTCTATGACGACGACGCGTAGAAAAATGTATACGAAATAATCACAATATTATGTTTATCGGTGTACCTACCTTACAGTAGTTATATATTTTTGATACTATGTGAATTTTGTAAGGTAAAACTTATTTTGTTTAAAAAAAAATGGTCCATCAGAATCTGTGAAAAAAATGAACGGTTCTATGTTTAAAACAATGACGTAAGTTTAAAAAAAAAATAACTAAAAGTTAAAAAATTCGAAATGTTGTTGAGTACCTACATCGATACTCGCGTCATTCTGAAAACACCGTCATTTCAATCCATATACATCCATCTGCAATATTTAGTCGTATGTAGGTACCTACCTCTTAGCGTGAGCACACTACCACACTTCAAAATATATACGACACGACACTTAAGATATATAATAGTAATAATAATATATACACTTCGAACAGCCTCTCGACCTTTCTACGACCTGCTGTCGCAATCACTCGTGGACAAAAACAAACTCATATCACTGCAGCAGTGTATATAATATATATATACTATTATGTAATGTAAAAGGGTGAAAAACAATCAACGCGACTCGTTTCTTGGTCGCTATATATAATGTTTTAAAACTATGTATATACAGTATTCGCGTATTATTATGAAGTCGTGTTTACACGCCCTTCGATAAACAAATCTCGTGTCTTCTCATGATAATGTAGATATATATATTATATAAATACGCGCCGTTTTATGGAATCCTTTGACAGTTTCGAGTTCCCCGCATAAGCGCAATTTGGGGCGAGGGGGTAAAGGAAACTAATTTACTCGCCTCCCCCCACCACCAGATGTTCATAACAAATAAAGTCGTTTAATATTATAATTCGATTCTCAAAACGTTATTTTAAATAGGAATTTTTTATTTTCAACAAAACTTAAACCTAACCAATTGCAATATGTTACGGTTGCTGCAGCTGTAAATTATCATTGCATTATAATATTTGTCATTAAAAACGTATAACATGATTGATTAATATAAATCATTCCATTATCAATTATCTTGATGGTTATATCGTCCATTTGTGGTAATTTTCTGTTTGATTTTAGTTGTCAACCCTAAATTTGCTTATCATTACAAGCGTTTTGTATTGTTATTTATACTCTTGTAAATGGGAGTGCTTGGGGTGTGTACTCGGATGTGATGATAATCCTCTCGGTACTAGCCAGGGTAATAATGACAACGAGTCAATAAAACACGACATAAAAATCTTGCAAGGCAAGATACATTTTTAAACGTAAACTTAAGAGGGGTTACACCCCCACACTAGTCGGTTTAGCATAATTTTGTTGGTCTTCCTGAACAAAAAATTAAAACCGAGCCTACACAGTCTTCCGGTATACGGTACGCGTTTAAAATGACGTAATACATACGCGATATTATTTATGGCAACGAACGTGCATAAATTATTCAAATTGTGCATTACAACATTATAACTAGGTAACTAATATATTGTACCTGAATGTGTTTAAATTGAAAACACAGAATAGGTACACAAACGGCCGTATAATGATGTTCGGTTTTAATTTACGGTACGCGCAACACTAACGTATATGGGTATTACATGGGTAAAGCTATAATATAATATTATAAAAATTTGTTATAACGGTATTAACGGTGAACGTAGTTAAATCGGAGAGAAAAAAAAATCGTCCATTCGACCGGGTTCGATCGACGGCCTCATCCGAGAGACGCGTGGCGAGACGGATCCGGTGTTTTTATATGATTTATTTCCCGGAAATCGCACCCATGCCTGCCATCGTCCGGCGAAAAATAATAATGCCGAAAATTCATCAACCGAAACGTTGCGGCGGCAGTGGCGACGACACAATCAGTGCAATGTGCAAACATTTTGAAAAGCATTATTATCATAGGTATATTTTATAATATTGTACATATTAAGCTGAAGCTGATGTTCAATAACATAAAAATGATTATTTACAGAGTGCAGATAACCATATCAAACGTCAATATTATGAGGTGTTAAGAGTGTGTTTTTTTATTATTATTGTCAGAAAACGTTTGCTTTAAAATGTACTTGAATTTTTGAAATATCTGAGAAACCAAACCTGCATAGGTATATACATTTTATATTATATTATTAACTATTATATACTTGTGATTTCAAGCTAACGTTGGATTTGTAAATGTGTCCTACAGTTGTACGAAACGACTATAGCTATAATTTATAAGTATAGGAATTGAAAACATTCGATTTAGATTTTTAAAGACAAATGAAAACCGATAAGACAATAATTAATAACAATATAAAATATACAATCGTGAGTTCGGACTCCGGAGTCGTGACAAAAATTACACATAAGTGCGTGGCGGGGTTCAATAACATAATATTATATTATATGATTGTCTACAGGCCACGATTATGGGATTGTCACATACAAACATTGCTGACGTCAGCAACAGGTATACCTATAGCCTACCTAACCCGACGTTAAACCACTGTAGATAAAAAGATATTTTTATTGACATTTAAAACAGCGCGAGTAATCCATAATCCGCGGAATATGGTAGCATGGTATAACCACGGCCATAAGTGAATTTCCACATTGGCAGACAAAAACTTGACAAAAAAAGTAAGTCCTATTATTTCAAAACTGTTTGGTGCAGTGACGGGTCTTGTCATCAACAATACGCAGCTTTCCCGGGGGGGGGGTTAGTTTTAAGATGTTCTTCAACAGTTCTCTAATTATTATTTCTTACACTATAATATACAGTCTCACACAGGTACATAATGTATTTTACATAATTCAATATAGCTTCGCGCGGAAGTCTATTCGGATAATCGATGGTTACGATATGGCGTAGGTATACGTAAAATAGGTACTCGAATATAATAATATAATATACGTTTTCTAATTATTTTTTAAAAAGCATTTCGCTAAAGACAGCAGCGCGCACATGTAATACATTATATTATAATATATTATTATAATTATTATAAATATTAAAATATAGATAGATACCTTGGCCGCCGAGTAGGACAGACGTCTGCCGCGGCCGCGTCTCAAGAGATCAAAGTTCACGAATAAGTTACTTTCCAACGGCCGTGTTGGGTCTGCACACACACACACACACACACAGCCTGTACGTGTAATATTTGTGCGTATAATATATACTCGCGCGGTTGTTATTTCATTTCATTATAATAAAATATATACTTTCGCGCCGCGGCCTCATGATATTTAAACGATTATAATAATATTATGTACGCCCACGCGTGCTAGTACACACACACACACACACACACATACATTATATATATTATATACAAATATGAGTGTAGGTATATATAATAATATTATGGTCTCCAGTACCTACACCTATATGCATTATGCACACAACTCCGCGTTGAAAATAAGATATTATTTTAAACATTATCAATGTTGTATTATGACATTAGCGGTTTGCCGCGCGAGAACGGCAATGTACTTTGCCGCGAATTCAATGGTCCTCGGTGTATATAAGTTATCTTGTCCTAATTGTATTTAACTTAAAACGCACCGTCGGGTGATTGTTCTAACGTAATATTATATTATGTTAAGATATTATACACGATCGAAACAATTTAGCGTTCGAAAAAATAATGGAAAAAATAACACAGGCGATTGTTTTTTATGACACTATATAATATGATTAATTGCACACGTGTATATACACGGGCCACCGCATACATTTTACAATTCTATACAATTTAAGTAGGTAACTTACAACTTGCACAGTTAAAAAAAAAATCTGTGATTTAGATTCTGAAATGGAATATTTCATATTTATTTAACTGCAATTTTGCGGTGAATCCCATACCATCATTCCATTCGATGATACTTGAAGCTATAAGCTATCTATATATCTCAATAGTCAAGCAATTTCCTAAACTTTTGCGATAAAAAGAACACAATATGAACAATTATTTAAAAAAAAATTTACCGACAACCAATGATGGGAAACAACGATCGACTTGGCGAGATTTGATCTTTTGATATTTGCTTCTGATTTTACCATAAATATTCTATCAAAATATGTATCTTGGCTTATGGGTGGTACTGGTACATTTAAGTATTCCTCTACTTTTTTTCAACAAATATACATGACACGAGGAGAATATAAAAATAAAGTATCCACTTGTGTGTACCTATACGTTTTTTATCAAATAAGACAAAAAAATCGAAAAATATAGCAAAATGCATGAAATAGTTATTATTGTTTATAAATTACCTACGTATATAATATGTTTATTTTACCTACCAGCTATTTTTTATGAATTTGTATTTTAATGTTCATTGTGATGGATACGTACTATTACTTTTTGGCTATACATATTAATACTATATAAACATTATAAATATTTTAGGACCCTTAAAAATTAAATTTTGAAGAGTACCTACCATCTACTAGTATTCCGCGTTTTTTATTTCTTTTGTTATACATTCTATGGACCGTACACCCATATTCCGACAGTCATAAAGCCATACTACATTTTTAAAGTTTAAATTTCTGTATAAATAATTGACTATTATCGTTCAACACATCTATATCCCACGAAATTCGTTTCATACATTTACGCGCGTTTTCAAACCGTTATGTTTGGCTGTTCTAAAAATATTCTAAACCGTTCAAAAACATTGAAAAGACGTATATCGTTTGACTTGACTTAAAAAAAAAATTACCCTGGTATGATAAAATTTATCAACGTCCGCGTCATGGGAAAAAAACTAGCGTAGGCGCTACGCTCATATTATTACTAAAAACACGTAACTGAATATATTTTTTTGCGACCGTACACAGTTGAACACGCTGAAGTGTCAAGATTTCGTAATAATTATATGACATAACCGAGTGTACATAAACATACATTGCTCTGATATGATGTGCGTCAGCTCGCTCGACGACGATTTTTAAAATTTTTTTTCTACTCTATATAGTCTCTAAAACCATTGGCTGCACACGCGCGGCACAACATTATTCGATTACATACATGTTTTACTCAAATTACCCACTTCGGCCACATCACATATTATTATTATTTAAATATGTTGCCTGCGTGGTTTGTGCATATATTATGTGTGTTGGCTGCAGCGCGTGTGCGAACGTGGGCGATTCGCGTCGGTCGCAGCAGTATACTGATCTCTTGGTGTAGGTACATTGTAGATAAATATATTATATGTTATGCGCTCGAAAAATATAATTAAACGGTTTTTCTAGCGGTGGCAGCGACTATATGCGCGTGTGTACGTCGTAGGTATGCTACGGTAATAATAGTATTATACAAAATGCTGCAGTTGTACCTGTATTATTCGTCTTTGAGAATATTGTTATGATATTATAGTATGGTGTGTGCAGTAGCCACGGTCGGCGCATACGGCGAACCCCGGGTTTCAGTCTATAGACAGGTTTAGCTTTTGCCGATTTTACAGCAAACGATAGCTTAGTTGTAATATTATTTATTAACAGCGGTATAATATCTGGCCAACTGTATGTAAGCGGCACTGGGTGGTCCGCTGAGGTCCGGCGTAACGTTTTTTCAAATGTATTTAAATTATAATGACTCGAAGCCACTTGATTATATTGTGTAATGTGTATAATATACTCGTCGTATAAAATATACAGTTAACAGTGTGATAATCAATAGGTGTGTATAGTATCAGTTATATTCGGTGTAGTATTTGAACCTCTATCAAGATGAGGGGAGGGGGAGCGATTTAAATAAATATCACGAGAGACTCCGTGTGTACCACCCCAATGACTGCAGATTATATTTCTTTTTAATAATATAGATTATTTTTCAACTAAATATAAGATAAACGCTTGCTTCTGACTTCTACTTCAATATCAGCTCTATGCAGTATATATTTTTAGAAGGAAAATCTATTTGGTTTGCACAAGTAAACGGTCTTATAACATTTTTGGGGAGTTTCCGATAACAACCAATCACGAATAACGCTCAAGAACAATAATTACTCATGAAATCACTACCTTTAAATAAATCCAAAAGGAATTGTCCACACAAACCTTCCCAGGTTAGGGAACATAATATACGCCACATGTTGCATACACAATGGTTTAGCATTAAACATCAAGTTATTGGGATTGTAAATTTAACGGATTATAACGATAAGTATAATATGCGTTTCGAATTTAGAATGTATTCAAAACACCACTGCATAGGCGTCTCTATACCCTTTATGGGTATCGAGGGTTAATTTTTGCTATCCCAAAAAAATACTGTGTTAGAAAAAATTATTTACTAAATGGAATAATTATTTTTTGTTATACTTTGACTTTAGTGATGCCAATAGGCCTATACATTATAATTTATATTATTGTACCGAAACTGAGTATTATAATACCTGGTTAGGTTATATATGATAGGTTATAGGGACTATAGGTACACTGAAACATTGTTCAATATAGGTATACGAAATGTGTTTCAGAGTCTGTGTGTTGCCCACCTATATGTGATTGTCACTTACAATTTTTTATATAGTAAATATCTACCAAATAAACGTGTTAAAATAATATTATGATAGTGTTGTGCTTTCTATATGTATAGAATATAGGTAAAAAAAAATAACAGTATACAGATAAACGTTCACAAATTTTAAATTATATTTTTTTCTTTCGATAAATAATGCGGGAATAGACATTATTATCATTACGCCGCATTATATAATTATTAGAATTACATGGAATACTATGGCAGCAGCTATAGGTACTTTAATACATTTTTTTACTACAATTAATCTTTTTTTCCCCCTCCCACTATAAACCTGTAAACGCATATAGATTGTAACCATTTTTTTTTGACGACACATAAGCGCGCAACCGCAAATATAATTAATAAAATAATATATATGTACCTAATTATGATTTTTTTTTCACGAAATTATGCGCTCGTCACAAAAATAACTTTTCTGCGCTTATATTCGCCATAAGCTGTCGCAGTGTCGCCTCGCGTAAAAATTGACGCGTTGCTTAAAAAGAACACAACAACAATAATAATAAAAATAATATTAATAATGATTATAATAATAATAATAATATTAATTATTTTCATCGGTGGCGGCGACGAGTGATTTGTGTCCCGACCGACCGAACATGCACATATTATAATTGCCCGAGTCGTTTCTATACACAATAATATTATATATTATACATACCTGTTCACGACGGCGAGCGCGGCTACCGCACTTACGTAACCTCGTCGTGTGTACAGGTATAAAAAACGACATGACGGTAATGTATTCAGATAGTGCGTTTACGACGTTTCTTTCTTCTGAATGGCATACGACTATACAAGCGTGTATATATTACAATAACAATATGTGTACCTATATATACATACACAATATATTACATTAAATTATTGTATACCTACCTATATGGTATATATTATTATGGTACCTACTTCGTATTAATGTACCTGTACTAATTTGCACCAGTGCAGGCGAACCCTGGTGTAAATAATATTATAACAATATACATGCCATGTAAGCACGCAGCATAGGTTAGTATATATATCACCGAGCGATAAGTGAAGTGCTCATCTACACCGCAGCCATACCTTCGAGCTTGGCGAGACGTACACATCTATTTGTGTCACACGAAAAGAAATCAGAGTAACCCTAACAACTCTCAACAGTTATTACATACTTAATATACTCTATCTGCTGCAGATGTACAAGAATATACGCTCTATACATAAAAACAACAATATTGTCATTTAAGTCAACGGACAGGTGACTTTTACTGAAAATGTAAAAACTACATAGAGATAGAATATAATACGGCCTGCGTGAACAAATCGCTATAGAGCAGAGGTTCTTAAACTGTGGTACGCAGAACTGCAGAAGACTATACGTAGTGGTATGGTAAATAAATTACATTTTGTATAATATATAATTAAACATATTATGCGGGCGGCCAAACAATGAAAGACGAATATACATTTTTTATAATTTAACAACAAGTATAATAGGACGCATCATCAAATAGGTGTATCTACATTAAAAATTATTATAATATTTTAACGATTTATCATTTTGAGTAGTTTTGGTTCACGTCATTAGTGATTATCTCGTATAATAGACATGGTTATAACACGTACCTATATAAAAAAAAGCAGCAGGTAGAGAGGACCGCAAAAAAAAAAATTTAAGATTCTCTGCGCTAAAACAAGGACCTATATAATCCCATTATAATTTATAATACTACGTACTATAGAATAATATTGTACATACCAACGTTTTGAATGTATCAACAATCGAATTATTGATCTGTGTTATAGAAATAATACCCTAACTATAATATTATAATATACTTGCAAGGGCGTGGCTAGAAATGTAATCAGAAGAGGGGATGAAGTGACCACGTGTATTTTTAAATTTTTACCCCAATTTAAAATTTCGTTAAACATTGATGAATTTGTTATTTATTGGATGAGGGGGGCATTTCCCGCCCTGGCCCCCTTGGCTACGTCCTTATATACTATATAGTAGGTACATATCATACATCTTATTTGGGTAGTATTTTATTTATATATACGCCTACATTAAGGATCGATATAGATGCAGACATGCAGCAGTATATGATATATTTTATGAGATGACTAATATTTCAAATTCCTAAGGCTTTTGATACACCCACATGTTCTAGTATTCTATACGTCGATATAATATTACAACGTCAAAGAAATGCACGTACACGCGTGCATCTAGGTGCAATGATCACGTCATTATAATAATATTATGTGCATCATCATCAAAGACAATACACAATATTATGCATATAATATGATATATATATAGTGGTCGCACAATTATTATAATACGAATAATAAAAAGATTACCTACGGTGAAAATATATTTTTATTCCGACCAACACCATGTGCAGCAAACATTCTATTTGCTATAATATCATAATATTACATCACACGATCTTTCAAATCAATAATACCATACCAAATCATTTTCAGCATAGGCACATATCGGCATATAAATTACGTTATTTTAATTGAAAAACGTATAGAACGAGATACCAGATAGTAGGTATATAATATAGGCACCTATTTATAATATTATAATATCTCCTATTACCGCCGTTATGATATTATGTAATATATCAATATTTAAAACCATATTACGTCGGCCATTCGATACGCACTGAATCCGTGTTCACGATTTTAATTCGTATCGGTTTTATATGATTTATTTAGTGTTTTATATGTTTGTTGTTGTCGTTTTTTATTATTATTATTCTTTTTTTTTTAATCGCACACCCATCAAGTTTAACACTACAATATCGACTCGGTTGCGCGTATAATTTATTGCGTATATAGGTACCTATATATATTATATACCACAGCGAACGACCGGCGGCGGAGTATAATATTATTATATTATATGGACAACGTGACCTTTGCCGGGAGCAAGAATAACATCTTCGGTAATCCTCATAATATAGTATATTATACGCTGTTAATGTTGCCAGTGTGACTGTATAGCAGAAACCCGTGTAATTGTTACGCGAAGGCGCATATAGGTACTATCATAACCGTCGCCGCCAACGCCGCAATCCGCGAACTTAATGAGAGCCTCTGCAACGATCGCAACGCCTATAATATTACACAGTCGACCAAAGCATAATATATAATATTACCTAAACACGTGTCAAAAATATAATATAGTTGATTTCTCGAACTCTGCAATTTCGGAAAATGTAAATGTACGATTTGGTCATAGAAATTTGTTTTTTTTTTCACTCGTCGCGACTTCTCGGTAATTTTTTATGAAAAACACAAATTTACTAAACAATGAGCGAGCATATTCTATGGGTTGAAAAAAATATCATTCAGTTCATATGCACAACGCGAACGTATGTATAAACTCGGATCAGCCATATAATATAATATAGGTAACACATATTATACAACTAGTATAGGTATACATATACAGTAGGCACATTAACTCAGTATATACAGTTAGTAAAGGTGTTTTTGTAAAGGATAAACTGTACAAAAATAAAATTCTTAAAAGCATCTATTATATTATACATACTGACCATAATTCACCTCTATATTATAATATGTATTATATTATAAACTCTGTCGAAAACACAGCACCATAGAATATGGTAATACCTATATATATTTATAATAGGTATGTACACGATACACCTTTTTTTATTTTTATGATAATATGCAACTACGTATAGGGTCATAAACAAATTGCGTTAATAGAATTTCCCCCGGATTTATAACGCAAATTTTGTATGACCTCAAGTGTTAAGTTTATGGATATTATAATAACAAATTGCAACTGTAAGACTTGCAAGATTATACAGTGTACAGATAAGTATACTCTGGTAGTCTGCAGGTCATTTCAGTCTATACAGATATACTTTTCAAAACTTTGCATCTATACAACTTATAATAACTGTACCTATTGTCTGTTTAATTTTTTAAAACATTATTGTAATCAACAATGTTGAATCGCTCAATCAGAACATAAATAAAAATATTACATAATTAAATTTGTTAAAATTGTACATGATAAATTTAATTATACAATATTTTTTAAGTATGTAAACATGTAGGTATACAAGATGTAATTGTGCAACAGATAGCTGACCTATGTAATATTTTTTTTTAAATGGATATGTAAAAAAAATATTAAATTCCTAACAGAATGTAGCGTCTACTAAATATTTTTCCACTGCACTATATACCTAAAAACATATCTATTCTCTATAATTCCTCAAATTTACTTCAAGAAGAATAACATCTATAGTAGCATGCAATATCTTTTTTTTGATACGAGCTTATTATAATACATTGTAAACAGTTAATTGGGCAAACATACAAAATAAAACCGACCGACCGATGTAGTTAAAGAACTACACTTGTGATAACATAATAACTCTTTTTCATATCAATGTTTAAAAAAAATGAATTTAGATATTACATCACACATAATTTGTGATTATTAAATTATTATATATTTTTAGATAAATGTATTATTTATTTATTTATAGGAATAAAGTTATTAGGTAACTAATTACAACTATCAGTTATTTCTGGCCCTGTAGATATATATTTTCTTTTTCTTTCGGATTAGACATTATGCATATGTCATATTAGAATAATATTATACTATATGCACACACAAGAAACGATGCTTGAGCGCAATTGCGCAAATCAGTAAAACAGTCAACTGTAATAAACAAAGGCTATATATAGTCACTATATAATAAAATGTCGTCGTATATAAAATATATATAAGTACTATACGTATCTAACACATTACATCATAATAATAGTATTAATAGTATTGATGTAATGGTATTATATTAATGTATAAGTGTATTATAGTATATATACGCAGTTAAATAAATGTCCGAATCCAATAATGAGGATTAGGGCACACTTTCAACAATTTATCAGTGACGCTATTCGGGCTTTCTACGCTTACATTGTGTATAGGTATAATATTTTATCTTGCGAATATTGAATAATGTCGTGATACATACCCGTGATTCATATTTTTTTACTGAAGATGACGAATGACGATGGAAATACATAAAATCTCTTTAAATGTACTGGCAGTTGAAAGTAATAAGCTGTAACGAGGACGCTGTATCATTTATATGTTATTTTTCCAGTTCCTCATTAGGTTGACCAAACGTTAGATCCACCCCCACCGACCTGAAAATTGTTAAGCTTTCAATAATTACCAATAGAGAGAGGTAAATATATTAACGAATTGAACACTATTTTATCATTTACCTCTTACTATTATTTTTTTAAATTCGACTAGACAAGCTTGGAAGAATCAATAAGCTCGAATGTATACATATAGTTACTTTGAAAATCCAGCCGCATCGTATTGATTTATTTTGTGTCACTGCAACCCGTTCGATTTTTCTATATACAAAACTGGGGTAGTACCAGTGCACCTAATCAATATTCAATTCACAATAAATAATAATATATAATATAATTATAAATTATAATACGATTAAATTTTCATTTCTATTTGATGATCGGTATATAAAAAAAGAACGTGACTCGGTGCGTGTACATCGTTCGCACTCCCATAGTCCCATCACTTTCTTTTCATAAAACTTATGAAAGTTTGTAAAATCTACAAATACGGTATAATAATATACACAGAAACGTCGTTCAGAATACAGAAATGTCGTAAATCGTGTACAATCTACGCCACACTTATACTACTCATTTGTATGTTTCAAAAATGTAAATTAGGTACGTGATCATGAACACTGCAGGCCAATCGAACAGTTGTGCTTGGGATTTTCCTTTCTAACCTTGAATAGGCTATAATCTATTATCTAAATATTATGCAAATATATTGTAGATATACATGCTAGAAGTATAGTAGAAGAAATATATAGTATATATATGTACTGTGCCCTATATTTGCATAGGTAAAACTAGAAAAGCAGCAATGATTGTATATAGCGAGGTTTTTATGCAGTGTACGCTCTTCAACCTAAGTCTAAAAGTATGTAGTGACTCTAAAAATCCCAACCAGCGCTTCAGGTTTTCAGATATTTGCGCAGTCGACAACAACAATAATAATTAATTTTTATCGTCATATGTAGCCGAATGTGGCGACCCGCCCAGATGACCGAAAAGGGCGGATGTTTGTTTTAACGGATTTACGGTGCAGAGAAATGGATAATAAAATCGCCATGTGTGTATTTTATTGCTGTGTTTATTTTTTCTTCAAAATTAAAAATATACAATTGCAGGTTTTTCAGTTTTCTCTGCAGCGGCCGACGCGAGGAGATAAATATTTTTACTTTTATATTTTTAAAAAGTGGAACGAAAATCGTATGTAGATCCGCTTTAGTAATATTATAATGAAATATCGTATTATAACATGACATTATTTAAAATATAAAGCGTATAGCGTCAATACGATATATATATATAACCTACAGGGCGGTCGTGGATACTCCATTATTATATGTATTATTTCCGATCGGTCATCGCTTTTCATCGGGTCGTCGTTTCGAAATGTCACGGTTAATTGTTGTTGGAAGTCCTCGAACAGTCGAACCCGATGTCTCATCACGTCATAGTGTCACGCATGTTCGTATAGAACTATAGAGGTACACTCTTATTGATTAAAAACAGATGTTTGCGTGCGTGTGCGACACGAATACTGCACGTGCAGCTCTGCACAGGGAAAAAATAACACACTAATGGTAATATTATTTTAGCAGTTAATCTGTCGGGAGGAATAATTAAATTTTCCGTTACTCTCGAGCATGTCTTTAGTGATTGTGGTGAATTTTTCATTTTTTGAAACTGAACTGCTGCTGACAGCAGTACCCAGTAAGCCCCCGCAACGCCAAAAACCATCTGTTGTCATTAATTATTTATTTCGATATATTTCCATCCTCTTTATTAACGACTACGCGTTGACAAGTTAATTATTAGATATCATGCATTCTGAAACAGAGACGACCAGCAGAATAATGGGTCTGAAAACCAAAATTATAGACTCGTCACTCGTGTGACATTTTTTTAAATCGTTATATATTGGCATTATTCGTCATAAATCACTGTACTCGACATTGCCCCATTATATATATCAATAATAATGTAATGAGAACTTTCGCAGTTAATTTTCGTCAGAATCTCACAAATAATTAAAAATATATTCAAAAAGTCATATAGACATTATACGGAAACAGTGTTTTAATAAAATAAAAATTGTAAAACTTTTTACAAGTAGGTAATCCATTTTTAATCAGTGCCTATAATATACCTATTATACAGCCTAACATATATAGTACGAATATATTATATTATTAATATTGTGAGTACTCTACTACTCATATTGTCATCGATTTTTATGTTGAAGAGGAACTTTATTGTTTATTTCAATAGAAAAAACTTCTGATTTGTATATTTATCAGGATAATTCATAGATCATAGTGAATTCAAAATCTGCAATAGTGTAGGTACGAGATTGCTCGATTATATTATGCTCAACGAGTAAGACACAACTGACACGTTTTTTCTTACTCTTTTAGTCTTTTACCGTTTAGGAAGGTACACGGTAGACTCAGAAGAAGGAAAAAAATCAAAAGTGTTTTAACTTTCCACGTAACATAATAGTATACGCTCGTAGACGCGCTTTCAGTTTGCTCATCGGACGAGAGAAACAATAATATATTATCATAATAGTGTTTAACATATATTATTGATTTCGTTTAAATATTGCGTCACACACCGTTTACAATATTATATATTATGTACCTACCTTCCTATATAATATAATATTATAATACCCTATCCCTATTTTTCCCCACCCCCGAGTTGTGTCGATATACGAAAGTGCGGTGCAATCGTCGGCGGGGTGCGCCGGTTCATGATGTATTATTCGACTTGTGTGTACATGGTTACAAATCCACGTAACTAAGGTCAACAAAAACATGCGCTGCTGCACCGCGTACGAGTACGAAAAACCGATCGACGACGACGACAACGCGTCATGAAATATGCACACAACGTTCTATTTAAATGTATACCATATATTCACTCGAAACACGGTTTTGGATGGATCGTTTTGCGGCAGCTCATTTTTTTATTTTACCCACCGACCGTGGACTTTCACGACGAGTGCATGTATAATACGATACGATACGATATATCTACAATACGAGGTTGGCACTTGACGAAAACCCGTTGCACATGTTTACACATAGACCTTAGTATAAGGTCTATGTGTTTACACGTCTATCTATAATATGTGCAATGTGCATTGCTGCAGGGCTAGACGAGTCAAAAATGTTTGCTGAAATAATCGAATAAGTTTGAAAAAAAATTGGTCGGCTTGCATCTATATAATCTATAAACTTGCCTAATTATCTATAAATATATTATATGCACCTATTACTGACGCGTATAATGATATAATAATTATAGTTTTGAAACATTCTACCAATTATTATTATTACCAATATAATCGCGCACCATAACCACATGCGCCAACCACCTATATGTACATAATATTATATACCTAGGTATAGTTGTAAACGGCTAGGTATAGGTACTCCCTGTATTATTATAATGTGATTTCGAGGAATTATATAATCGGATGAAACGCAGTTACATTATTTAAAGGTTCGTATTATATATGTATAGGTACACTGCAGAGGGAAGTTTTTTTCAAGTTTATTTTGATGGTATGAAAATCAGAAATATTGCAAACACCTCAGACTCGATGGACCCAAAGTAATAATAACGAGAAATAAAAATATACGAATATAGTCGCGATTGGAGAAAAAAGAGAATGTCGGACTATATAATATATAATATATCGTCGTACTTATAATACATACGACTCGCGGTTGCAGTTTTCCGCTCGTCTTGTTAACTGAAAATATATAATAATACACTGCACGCAAGTATATATACAAATATAGGTATTCGATATATTATATATATATTCGACCTAATGAGCGTCATATATTAGTATAACCATAACCGATGGTTTATTGTGCATTTAACAACAGACATGTAATACCGAATAACATAATATATACTCGCCGGAGGTATGGTATTATATTACAACAGATATAATATACATTATACATATATATTTATATAAAGTATGTACATAGGTAAACCTATATAGGTATAGAGTATACACCTCGTCGAGTATAGGACAGACGTCTGCAGTATACGCAGTTGCAATTTGTCACGACGACCAGTGATATGTTATACCTATATATATATGAAAACGAACGATTGTAAAATAATGGTGATCGCTGCGCAGATGAACATAATAATATATACTGCTGTGTACAATTCAAAATATTTCTTTTAATGACAAACTCTCGTTATTACAAAAGTTTAAACTTTTGTTGATATATATTATTGTAGGAAAAGTTGAGACGAACGCAATTTTAACATATTACAATTTTACTTTGCTCTTAGTTTAGTCATAGTGCAAACAGTACCCAGTCGTCCATTAAATTTTAAATGTCAATGTATGATGCGTTCTTAAATTCATCATCATCATATTATAATTTACATCACTTGCAGGATACTTGTCTGAACATGTGGATGGATTTAACACCAAATACATCATTTCGCGAACGAACAAAAAGTTTTGCGAGATAACTAGGTCACTTATTATCCACCCCTACGTTATAAAATTCATACTACTTATTAAAAAACTATTATTTCAATATTTGTACACATGTAAATTTAGCATTCTGCTTCAGGTTACGAGATTGAAATTTAAAAGTTAGTTTCGTGCAGGTTTGCAAGTGATTTATACACCTACATAATAATATATGGATAAAAACGATAATTTGAAGCAAGACTACCGCGCTGTCAACCTCCTGTTTATGATGTATACAACATAATATAAACACATATCACGCGTTTGTCTTAAATTTTCCGAATTGGGCATTTCGAAAAAGAACGTGTTGGCAGCTGTGTACAGAAATTTCGATCTCGGTTGTAAAAAAAAACAGTACTGGATATATTGCTTTGGGCGATTGAAAAAAAACACGGAGATGGGGCCAGTTGAAACGCATGCGTCATTCACTCATTCGTCGTCGTGTATAAATATCATAATAAAAATACATATTATTATACATCTTTGCAGCAAGCCGGCTACTGCAGGTAATCGTTGCAGAAATCTTCATAGCGATTCTTACCCGCAGAGTGATTAGCAGTTTGCGCAACTTTTTAACCGTCCGAATTGAAATTTATATAATAAACCTGCAACTACGGCGCGATAACACCGACTCGCGGCTTGTTCAATTAACGACGTGTACTCGAGTCGTACACGGAATTTAATTATATTATTATATGTATACCGTGATAGGTATCAATATACCCCAGCAACATCCAAATGTATACACCGACAATCGAGTCGAGTTTGCATTATAAAATACACCACAGTTTGTATATTATATAGATAGGTACATCGTTGTAATAACGACTGTTCTACTACATTATAACAAGAAACGAAAACGATTAAATCCTGTGTCCTCGCGTCTCATGAGTACACGACATCGTCGGAGTATGGACGAAAATCGATGTTTCGCAATAAATTATTGCATCCTTGGAATGATATGAAACTGCTACAGCATCCGCGGTTGCAGTTGTACTCTAGTCGAAACGAGCGGTGGCTTTTACGAGTATACATATAGGTAACTGATGTATACATTCTCGAGTGTTATGTTTATATATAGCTACTATAGCTAGGTTACAGGTACCTACCTGATAATATTATATTATAATCGTAGGATAGGTACAGTTACTCGGTATTGACGTTGTATATAATATGATTTGATATTATAGAATAATGTGCCACTGAAACGTCGAAAGTCTGCGTATGGTGTTGAACATAATAATATTTTTCACATTATTTCCATCGCTGCACCCGGAAATAATGATTTGCCTGATGGCTTGTGTGAACTAATACTATAGATCAGTTGTAGATCAGCTATGCTAGTTTAAAGTTCAAACTATTGTTCGACACACTGGCTGCAGATACACTATATATATAGTGTCTAGGGCCATACAACTTTATAGTAATCGATGGTCTTTTCTAGTCGATAATAGTAAATATTAATATTGTTGAGAAAATAATTTCTTTCTTCTAATATCAGTATCTTGTACTATGGTCTATGATAATAATTATAATAAACAAGATGTATTTAAAAATACGAATAACGATGATCAGTCAGATCCTGTAAGTTATAACCTAACCTATTTATACTAATTTAGAATAGATCACGCATTCGTATCATACTATATGATAATGTTAATTAATACTAATTAATAATGTAAAATTATTTTATATTTACCCGTTTTAATGCAGCCCTCGTTATATCACTTCAAGTTAGAGGTATATATAAACAATACCTATACAGTACTATAAGATCTTTCCCGATGTCCACGCTAATCGATTTTGAACAACTTAAGTCTTAAATATTTTACTGTCGCTATAAATCCAACAATTAATACATAATATTACGCAATACGAAATATTAAATTGTCATTCGGAAAAAAAATGTTCGGAATAATAGTCTAAGAAGCTAAATAATAATCAAGGAAATGAAGCTATATGTATATTATTCTATTATATAATGTAATATAAGACGTAGGATAGTTGCTGCAATCTGCATAAATGCATAATATTAGCATACATTGTCAATTATCTCATATAAATAAATGTAAATACTTGTTGAATAAAATAATACAAAATATAGATAAATAATTTAAGAAATGTGTACAAATTAAAAATAATTCAATAGCATTCTTTACCGATGTCATGGCTTTATTACTATAATACATCACTATTATTATAATTTAATAACATACAAGTATAGCATTGTTTATTGTGCATAATAATTGTTATTCCTAGTATAGGGGGTGAGCATTCCAGGTTATTTTTCATAAAAACCAAACTATTGTGAGGGCTTACATTTTAATAATCAAATTCGAATGCGTGTGAAGACATCATGGGAATGTATTTTGTGTGTAGTTGGCTGAAAAAAGAAGTGTGAAACTTTTAGACGACCGACGATATTGCAATACAAGTTATAACAACAATATTAAAATTTATTTGCATGTAGGTACTTATATCCTAGTCGGACGCACCCGACGGAACGCTTCTCTATATAGGTAATGATACGCAAGCGTTATTATTTTATTGTCGATATACCTATAACAGCACAATATATTATAATAAAAACACGAAATATAGAAGACATTCGTTTCCGGCGCTTTTCCAAGAGTCGCGTACATACGTCGTTTCACAACAATCGAGTTTCGACGTTCCGATTGTGTATAATATATTATAGGAACGTTATATGTATACATACACGAGTACGCATATTTTTTTTTACGTAATCTCTGCGGTTCTTCCGAATAAAGAACAATACGTTTTTTTTCGGTTGTGCACATTGTTTACAGCGACTTTTGAAAGCGGTGAAAGCGGGTACACGCGGGCGTCTTCTGCGGGACGAGGACTCGCGAACGAGGACGATTTAACCAACCTCAAATCCTGCGGCGAGACACGCGACACCGTGGCGCTGTCGTGCAGAGCTTATAATATATATTATATTGTTTCCCGTCTCTCTTTTTATCACTCTCTTTCTCCCTCTCTGCGTGATGTGTACAGGCCATAGGCGCGAATTCCGGCGATCACGTAGCCACGTAGGTACCTACTTCTCCGAAGCACAATACTATTATATATTTGTTCGTAGTGTGTCACAGTGGAGTGAAAAGTATACATCATATTATACAAGTGTAAGTATATTATATACTTGCGTACGATATATAGTATGTACAACATGTGTGTACCGCTCGAGTATAGTAATATATTATCATAATATTCTAATGTAATATACAATTAGGCAGGTACTCTATTTGCAAGTGGTGGTCTCGTGAACAAGTGTGCTTTTTGTACTACGCGCGTATACCTATACACGTCATACAGGCCCGGGGCAGGGTCTCATTGTTCGCGCGCTCACTGCAGCAGACCACAATATAATATGCTTTGGATCGCGTGCGTGCGAGTGCCGATGACACACTGCACACGGATAACACTCCGTCGAATAATAATAACGAAAAAAAAAAACAACAACACAACGACCGCGAAAAGAACGGACAAAAAAAATAAATAAAACAACTACTACGAGCCGGTGTATGATATTATATTATAATAATAATATTATAATAAACCTCTACAGCGTGCGCACACAATGAAAACCGAAACGCCCGTGTAAAACACTCGGGCCCCGCAACAATGGTACGATATTATATTATATTATACGTGTTAATTAAACGCGTATATCGCCGAGCGCTTTTGTTTCGACAGCGGTTGCGGCTCCGCCGGGTAAAAACCGCTCGAAAATAATGTCGTCTGCAGTATATTGGTGCGAGTGATGTTACTGAAGGAAAATGTGGTACGAAATAATATAATATACGCACTGGACGGTCTGACGTCTTGACCTATAATAGGTGCCTATAATATAAATTGAATATTATGGCAAAAACACCGAGGCGGATAAATTTGATTTTGTAATTAATTGTTATGACTTCTAAAAATACAATAAATAATTATTTCAAAATAATGGTAATTATTCTTATTTTTTCACCCCCCGAAATTTTTTCCTGCGTCTGCCCCTGATAGGTGGCGACATGGCGACGATATTTTGAAAGACTCGAACAAATAATGGCGTACCAATAATCGATTCCCAATCGTGTGATTATGATGTTTGCGACCGATTTATGCGATACCTGCAACATAACTATGCCGTCTCACTATACAGGCCGGTCTCGTGTTCGTGGAAAATTTCACACTCGTGTCCGAAGAAATCCGGTCAATGACTAAAGAAAATCTACCGAGGAAATCACAAATATATATTTTAAACGTGTGCAAGAGGGTTGGGTGAATTTATCTATACGTGTTTTTACACACCACGATGAATATCAAACGTGTTTACTATACATTTCTATACGTGTATGAAACGTATATGCGTTTATTGTTATTTCTATTTTTTTTTTTTTTCATAAAATATTTAAATTATTATTAAACATTTTTATGCATGCCTAGAGTATAGATATTAATTAATAATTGTTTTTACTGTAATTTGGATAACTTCTTAGAATTGAATAACTAGTTCCTTACGTCTTTATTCGTTATTAGTATTAGGAAATGTGTGTTTAGTATTTATTATTTAAAAATAAATTCGAGTCCTAGTTATATAACTAATTAAGTAATAAGTAATTAAGCATGCATATTGATATTGAATACGATTAAATAGTATAATTTATTATTATTTAATCTTGCTTGATTATTTTGTAATCTTTTCAATAATGAATATTGAATATAGAATATTCTGAATATTATATTATATATATTAGTACATGCTATACATAATAAAATAGTTCAATTTGTAATATTTAGATCTTTGGATCGTGTTTTTAATTTGTATTCATTTAAAATTAAAAATATTCAATTAGAACCTATATAATATGTACCTATGATAAAAGTAATTACATTCGCATTCAATGAGATATTTTGATAAAGAATTAATATACATTCGAAATCCCTATAAATATCTAAAATCGTATACTTCTAATTTTTAGTTTATTTATTTGATATATTCCATTTAATTTTATATAAGTTTGGGTTTGAAACATTTACTAAAAATATGAAAACTAGGGTGACTTTTAGAAAAACTATTTTTTTATATGACTATGAAAGGATTCACAAGCATTTGTAGTTCGATTTAAATTTGCACTTTGATCAGCCCACAAACGAGGAGGAAAAGCTGCATCATTGCTTATATATCATTGTCAACAAGGTAATCCGAAAACTTAATTACTCTGGGGTCGGATGGCATGGTTGCTTCTAAAGTAAATGCAAATTCATCGGGAACTCTTTCGGGGGATAAAAACAATAATCCGAAACATAGACTCTTACCTACTTTTTTCCGATTCACTTTTATATTCAACACTCCGTCCAAAGTTTTGAATTGCCTTCCGCCATGATTGACTGGGATGAAATCGACATTCCGCTAAACCGACATCTGGCCACATCTTTTTGCGTGCATTATGAATTGCTAATTTTCGTAATCAACAACTTTACTATTTCCGTTGCACTTGTTACTATACATTTAGCCGTGGACGTTTATCACAGATTGGTCATCAAACAACTAATATATAATAATCACTTGTTTTTCTTTGCGAGCCGCATTTCGCCCAAGACTGAAATCGCGCGAGCGACACTACCATTTTTTTTTTTTACTCTCCTGCAGCGTTCGCGCCAGTTCGTGGAAAGGTAATGCAGGGATCCTATATGCAATAACAGATTATTCTGCGAAAACAGTTTCATGGAAGAATAAACTTATCGGTAACGTTCATCGCACTAATTCTGCAGAGGGAACAGCGCTAATAAAATAATATGTTCGAACGTTTATGCGTCGTGCAAGGAGATTATAATATGAATACAAGATGTAACCAAATGTTTTTGTTTTGCAAGGACCGTGGTATACCGGTACATTATTTCAGTTCCTGGTTGTGCGAGGAATACGCGCCCTCTTGTCTTTCTAGTATTTGGTTTGAAATTGGAAGGCATGAAGTAATATTGACATATTGTTATGTTACTCCTCTCCAACAGTTTTTATAAATGCATCGCAATTTTTGTTGTTGCACCTCCATTTTATTTCACCAGACGCGTATCTTATATTTTTGTTATACTTATAAAATTGTTAAATAAAACCAATAAATTGCCTCGTTGGCCAGTAATTAATTTTATATCGAAACTCTTTTGCGACATAATTCGTTCAATATAAATAGGTACACTATATTATAATAGACACGGAGACACTGAGAACACTATACCAATGGTTACGTTCGTCAAAGTATGAGGAAGTTACCTGCAACTGCCGATTTCATCATTGGACATCATGAAGGTAAAATTATTTTTAAATATTAATAAACGAATCGCGATCTACCCTCAACAATTTTATCAATTTTGACGTATGACATGGCAATCGATGTCAACGCGTTTAATGTGAGAAGGCGCAGTAGTTACATTAGACCGTTTTATAATTACCTTTTTATCAAAAGTCGGAGTTTACAATCGCCCAGTGTAGGTCGCGTATGACAATATAGATAGGTACTAGCCGTGCACATATACTGCTGCGATATGTCGCAAAAAATTAGCAGTAGGTACCTACTTCGGTACAGCAGTCGTAACTGCAGCCGACGGTGGATTTTCGTGCGGTTGTGCAGCAGGTCGCCGACGTCAACACGGTCGCCAACGATCGTCGTCGCGATACGGTCGATCGAGGTCGAGGCGAATAAGTAATAACGATATTTGTGTGCCGCCGACGAAAACAAACGAAATCTATCTCAAAGGGTGTTCACGCGCGCGATCGCGACGTATAATCAGATCGACGGGCGTACATAATGTTATGGTATAAAAACATATACCTAAGCCGACCGTGATTGGTTACGTGACGGATCGGTCGGCAGCGGAATTCGTCGCGGCGGCACGTCCGTCCTGCGTCGTGCTGCCGTGCTGGCGTGTACATATTTTTATAAGCGTATATGTGCGATTGTATACCGTCGGGTATATTTGGGTATACGAACAGCGGTATAGGTGGTCGGCGCGATAGATTCCGAAATCAGTGGTGCAACAGCGGTTGCCGGTTAGTTTGTTAAAAAAAAATACGTTATGATATGACGTCGATGTGGAGGCGGGCAGACCGCAAAAACGTTGGCACTGTTGGCAGTATAGGTATATAGTCTGCTGTAGGTAA
Source organism: Nasonovia ribisnigri (assembly GCA_027563435.1). Lineage (NCBI taxonomy): Eukaryota > Metazoa > Arthropoda > Insecta > Hemiptera > Aphididae > Nasonovia > Nasonovia ribisnigri. The sequence goes on along the minus strand of JANEHU010004621.1, from coordinate 137,638 downwards.
TATACGCGTATTTATGGGAATATGGCCGAAGCCGCACGCCGATGAGTTTGAACGGCGAGTACTTATTACATTCGGAATCACCGACATTTTAAACAAAAGAAATCCAAACATTTTTTTCGGATAAATGCACACGTTTTAGGGGAGAATCCGTGTGATCATAATAGGTTAGAGACAACCGACGATTTTGAAGAAAAAAAAATTGGCCATCCGTCGACCCTCTGGACCGATATTATATTCCATCTCAGAGTTTCATCAAATATTATATTTTTGAGGTCAGTGCGATATATAGGTACCTGCTATTGTTATATAATATAATATTCTTATGTTTCTACGTCGAATGCCATAAACGCATATAAATATATAACACACTGTGTAGAATGGTAAATAAAAATATATATTATTATATACCTGCTGCGGCGACCATTTCGAGCGCGAGTCGGTAGAGGGGTGGCAGAGAACCCTGCAGTGGAAATAATAATAATAATATTATATTATAACGTTCACTTTTCATATACCTGCCGAAAATCTCCACGCGAAACAATGACTATGTATACAACCACTGTGCACAATATTATTATCGTGCTACCTGTTTGTCGTGCGTGCAGTGTGTGCGCGCGTGCATGCGCATTTGTGCGCGTTCGCAGCAGGCATACCAGAATATTGGGGGACCCTTTTACGATTTTTTTTTCACATGGGATTCGCGCACAAAATTCATATTTTACACCATTAACGAAACATAATATTATACAGATGGCGATATAAATGTGTATATACCTACGTGGTACGAATGTGCGTGCTCAGTGCTCACTGCTATTGTACCTAAATGTATGCGGCACACCATAATAATATCTCATAATATATAAATCACTGACGTTTATGGGTATAATAATTGTGTGTTAAATACTGAGCGAGACGGTTTCGTATATTCTAAATATGCACTATATAAACCTAAGGTTACCTTCAATAAAATACTTGCTCGGAGAATCTAATAACGAATCAAAATTTTAATATAGAGAGGTATTGCGATGTTATATATTATTATTACGTTTCGGTTGCGGAATAATAATAAAAAGTCTAACGCGAATTATCGTACCCCGGCTATAATATTATAGTGGAGTACACCTGCAACGGCGACGGCGACGACTAATGAGAACGACTCGAGTGGATAAAGATCGTCAACGAATAATCAGGCCCACAGTTCGCACTTAACCGGCCGATCTACACTCTCTATCCGACTGCTGTACCTATATCATAATATAGTGAAGTAAATAATAATATTATTATTAAGCATGATAATATATGATGCTCTATGTCTCTGTTCAAATTAACGATTTTTTTTTTTCAAATGTTGGTATATTCATCAGCAGCTATTACATACCTATAAAATAATATTATGTATAACGTGTGATTACTCGCTGAGCTCGTTATATCTATATATTATCTACCTCTGCAGCAGCGGGTCTCCTCGACAATCATCGTCCTACTATATAGTATCGAACCATGGCTGCTTGTTCGTAACTACCTATATAATAGGGCCTACGAATAAATAATAACAGGTGGCGCCCTGCAGATACGCCGCTACCTCGTCGGTGAAACGTGTGATAACTACTATATAATATTATATCATATTATATAATTATAAAAGTGCGTCAGTCTTCGTTTCGAAAAATACAGTACCTAATTTCGTTCGCGAGAATCATATTAAACACATTTACAAATTTTTTTTTTTTTTTCGTACGCGTTATCGTAGCGTTCAAATGCATACACATGTTATAATATTTGAGAATATAATAACTGTATTGTGTCGTGTGTAAAAGCGCGGCGGGGCCGTACATTACGTATATAATAATATTTATGTATACAACCACCGATAGTGCGTGCGATATGTAACATGAACGAATTTTACGACGACGGCGGTGATGATAATGGTCGTGACAAATTCCTACAAAATACTATATCGGTACAACACACGCACACATCGCGGTTGTACCTGTACTCATAGTTTGTAGGTACACACACAACAGCGCCGCGGGGTGAACCCCACAATATATATAGGTAGTTACAATAACGCACTCGCCGTACAATATAATAACGGCGGCCACCGGATGTAGAGTATATACCTGCCTGCAACCTACGCGTACCTATATACCTACATATTCATATATATCTACTTGTTAAATAATTTAAACGTATTTATATTTTATACATATATATATATTATTTGTAGGTACTTGCTGTATATACAACACGCATATGTTATATATGGTTTATTGTAACGGGTCGTATAGAGAAACCCCTCCGATAAATATTTAATAGAGACGACCGTCTATACCCCCCGCGACGAGCGGACTCTGTGCGTGTATACATACAATGTATATATTTATATATATATACCTATGATATTATGTGTGCCGTGCGTACACTGCTGCCATACACTATATACGAATGATGATGACTTTATGTGGCCGTTCGGTACGCGTCAAAGTCGGTTTCCAGCCGTCACCCCTACGCGTATTGTACTCCCCCACGATTTGGTCTCGAAGTTTTTCGAAAAACGTCAAGTGCACCGTCACCGCCGTCGAGTCGATTGATTTCAGCGCTCACGAATATTGAAAGATATTATATAGCGAGTATATTATATATGGAAAAAGCTTTTATATTATACTCGTCGCGTCGCCATCTACGCGGAGGGTTGTTGTGCCGCTCACGCGTTGTCGGCAGTAATAAAGTTATTTTTCGAAAACTAAACATACGGTAGAAAAAAATAGTTATTTTAGAAAACGAGAAATGAAAAAGAATAGTTATTTTCCAAATACACCGAGAAAGAAAAAGCTTCGCGTGTCGGATTATGGCGCGTTATATTATATTATTATAATAAATCTACACCGGTGGCGCGTTGCAGCTCATTGTGGCCGTGGTTGAAATATAGTTATTTTCCCCCGTCGACAGTAATAATAACAATTGTACTGCCACCGCCGCATTCGTGTGTGTGTGTATAGAAACGTCTTTTCACACGACAGTTGATTTTTTTTATATTATTGTTTTCTTCTCCATCACCCTTTACGAAGTGAGGAAAAAAAACTCGGCCAGAAATATACTATACAGACACAAAAATATGATCGGAACGGGGTGACATGGTATATATAAAACCAACGAAACAGGATTACTATTCTTAGAATCCGTGCATCCTGCTTAAAAAATAAGAATTATAGTCTTAAATGTCTGTGCTCTGTTCGTCTTTTACACATACACAAACACATTTAAACGCGAAACGGGCTCGGGTCACCTGGCCCCGGTAGTATATGGATGCACAGGGGTCGTCGTTTTGACTTTTTTACGACTAGAAAAAAAAACGCACTTATATAAGTGTAAATATCGTTGTGTGTGTGTGTCGTAAGCCGCTCGCACAACGAAGACATATCGGACGACCGCGTTAAATCCAATTACGGCACCTGGGCAATCCGTCCGGCGATTCGCATCGTCGGACCCGAACAAAAAGCGTTTAATTGAAAACGTGACCGAACACTGTTGCACCGCGTGTATAATGTATATGCATATACACGCGTGCTGCGTACATACATAATAATATTATATAGGTACGACTGGCACAAAGTTTTAGAAAAAAATCAAATACTTTTGCGCGGCAGTTGTACATAGTATAATGTATACGTACCTACTGCACAATATACAGTATACATATTTTAATATTATATTGTATGCACCGCGTCGTACGTGCGAGTATAATAATATTGTATGTATAATATTACAATGCACCAAGAGAGAGGCATTGAGGAGAACTCATTTTACGATCGGCTACGATCATCATCATAATATATTATAATATACTAATATATAATATTATAACGTCAAAACGGATTTTTTTACCATCAAAATAACGCGATATTTTTATTAGGGTAATATTTTATTACCTACGTGTAATACATAATATATGTCGTGTAAACGGTACAAACATGCAGGTACCTAACCTAAGCAATTCGTGGTAATTTCTCCACAAGCACTGGCTCGAGGTTTTGTTACACGATACGTGTATCATACAAACTAAAATTACTAGGACAATACAATTTAACAGCATTATCACGTATTTAACTTATTATAGGCTATCTGGCTATAGTGTCTAATCTAACCTCACCTAACTGTTGTATGTTATAAGAAGGTATTTAGATATAGCCAGTTCCTATTTTCTTATTCCAAAAATCCATGTTTTTTGTGCGTACCCTAACCTAGGCCTTAGCCTCATCACAGTGAGTCTGTAGGTAATTTACTTTATATATAATATTATTGTAATATAACCGTCATGATAAGTGATAACAACGCGCCATTATACGAATTCGGGGATCTCAAATACACCGTTTGACAATTTCTGGAAAACCTAAGGACCCGTATAAGTATACACTAACGGCAAGAACAACCATTCCGACGGTCGTCACGTATATTTATTGTATATATTAATATGTATAAATTATATAGACAGTATATTATGCTAACAATATTGAGTGTGTGGCAAGCACGCTTGACTTTACAGCGCAGCGGCGGCGGCGTCTCAGTTCATTTGGCGTTGGGACGTGTGCGCGCACGCCCGACGACGATTCGGTGGTCGGCAAGTATACCGTTATACAACTGTCAACGTGTGCATGAAAAAAATAAAAAAATATGTGTTTCAAACGGGAGTATAGGAATTGGCAAAAACAGAGATAGATAGAGAGAGAGAGAGAGAGAGAGAGAGAGAGTGAGAGAAACCCAAACAAATTACCCGATAAACAGCGATCGCGCAATAATGCATTGTAGGTATATATATATATATATATTATAATATCATATATGTACACGTTTATATTTAGACCTATATATGTGTATATGTATTTACATTCTTTACTCTATGTTTTATAATGATACCTATATACCTACAGTCTGAGCGCGTCGTGTTTCGACTCGCTCGCGAATTATAATATACAACAATAATATTATATATACAGACTATGACGACGACGACCGCGAGCTGGCCGCGACCGTGAAAATCGGTCAAGTCGGTGACACGACACAGCGATATAATATAATGACGTATAAAATAATATGTTTACAAGCATCCACCTACACGCATAATGTATATATATATATATATCTAATGGAGGAAAGCGTTTAGCGTACGCATACACCTCAATCGTATAATATATGTATATAGAATCACTTTAAATCATCGCGGGACGGTCATCGTTTTTTTTTTGCCACGTTTACCTCCGAATGCGCGACGCGTGTTGTTTGTTTTAAATCGGAAAATTCACGTTTTGCCACGGCGGTTCAAAATTTTACACGCTCCGAACCTGATTTTGGGGGTCGTCAAGATCGGTGCGGACGTACCGTGACAACGGCGACGACGACGCATTTTAATTAAAAAAAAATAGTGTAGGTACATATCGCTTATATAGTGTCGTCCGGATCGCGACGACTGCAAATCGTTTTTTACCCATCCGCGAAATAATCTCGGCTCACACAGTGTTTCATTGACGATGCAGAATCATGCGTACCTATACAATATATTATTATCGTGACCTGTACTATAGTCGGATGTCTCTGTGTGTATACAATCATCTATACTTTCGTGCAAACGCGTGACAAGGGCGTGGTGCATATTATACGCCTTTGTTTGTTTTAGTTGGAATAAAATATATATTATGCTTAAAGGTGGTGGTGGTGGTGGTTATATAGACAGGAAACTCTCGAGAGTAAATGTTAAATCGCAGACATTGACCATAAAAATAATGTTATATTTACATCCAGTCGCGTTGTCGTGCACATGGCTCTGATTATGATAATATGCCAATAATTTGTTGCCACGTGTTTATAAGTTAAGATTCTGAGCTAAGCGATGAAAGTATTGATTTTACAATGTTGTGTGTTTATGGGAGAAAAAATTATTTTGATTTTCAACTTTAATATCTTCTCTTGTAGAAAATTGAATCTATATAGTTTGGTACTTTAATTATTATCGCAGAGAGCTGTAGTAGTATCATTTTTTTTTATCAATATTTATTTTATGAACTTTCAACACGTTCAATACAACCAATCGCAGTGAATTGCTAATGGAAGGTTTGCACATTTTGTATATACTGAAAATATGTACTTGTTATTGTGTTATTTTGTAAATTCAATCCAATAAATGAGTAAAAAAATATAAAAATGTTGTCGTCGCTATTCGGTGAATGCTTGTGAGAAGAACCACGTTCAAAGTATAGACATTTGCACTTACGTGTCCCTCGCCCACCACCCACCCGACAACAAATTGAAACGTGTGATGGAAATTGTGAAGTGCATCGCTCTCGTTAAACGATACTACCGAACAGAACAATACGCCGGCACGCAGAGCGCTACGAACGAGCGTTTTTCCGTTTCCGTTTTCAGGATTTTTTTTTTCGTCGACCGGAAGTTGTTTTTATTGCGCGATGTACCATATTATCGCGTTCGGAACCAGTTGCCGGGTTCAGGGTTGTACCTATACATCGCGTCGGTAGTCCGCTGCGCGACGAATATCGTATAATATTATATTGTTATATATGTATATTGTATAGTTTTATTTTGAGCGTACAAGACATTCATAATTCATATTATAACGGCTTGCAAAATATTTTTGTAATTTTATTGTGTAACATTTTGCAACACGTACAAAGTACGGACGGGCGTATTTAAAATAATATTGAGCGGTTCGACCAATTTCGCGGGATCATAATATTATTAATATTATTATTAAATAACGCGTAAGCCCTAGTGCATTTTGAAATGCTGTGCCCCGCAAAACTTTAATGCGACAAAACGGGCTTCTTATCGCTTCCGAGAGTGGCTCGAGCGGCGGAATTCTTTATTTCTTTGAAGAAACAAATTAAATGTTTAATATCCCCCGCACGACGATACGCAGAATTGCCGCAGGACACGAAAATACGCATGTAAATATAATACTATTATACTTATTTCGAAGAATATTATGTTGTTTGTGCGTTTTTATGTAATAGACCGCAGTGGTGACCTTATCGCACGTTAATGAATAATGCAATGATGGCAAGAAAATAAAAAAAAATTTTATACGTTTTGATATTATGATAATAAATGATAAAAATTAAAAAAAAATTATCTGCGTACACCAAACCTAGGTACATGTATAAATGTATAATAATATATAATATTATGCGTCTTTTTTGAGACGTCCATTAAAATACGGTATGTGCAGATTGTCCGTGTAAGTGTGTAACAATAATAACGCTCCGTATATTATAATATTCACGATTATCTGGTAGAATTATCTGTCACGCAATATTTTGAAATCGATAAAAGGTCTTGGAGATATTATTATTTATTTCGTTCGGCCTACAACGGCCGTATAAAAACTCACCCATCCAACACAATCCTATAATATTTAATTTTTATATCGCAGCGCAAACAACTTATATATATATATAATAGCATAGATAATTTAACGGCTATAAAATTATAATAAAATAATTTACAGAAAATCTATCGGTTTGGAGACGATGGAAAAAAAAATTTAAAACAGTACAGAAAAACAATCGACAAACATAATATAATACAACAATATTATTATGTTCGTCCAATAGTGTCGATTGACCCATTTTCAAAAAACGATGGTTTTTAAAGTAAATATGTGGTGTACGTATAATATTTGTTATTATAATATAGCATATTATATTTGTTTATCGTTTTCGCATATGTGTGCATTGTAATAGATGCATTCATTACAATATACACAATATTGTTCTAAATGTAGTAATATGTACACGCTTGTTCATTAGTCACCCAATAAAATGTTATACATTTCGGTAATTGGCGTGCTTGAAAAATAATCGATTTAATTCGGCAATCGCGTTACGTTATTTTTTCAACACACCCGTTGCGTATATACATATACCTCTATCGTGGACCGTGGTTACGAATTACAGCAGTCTGCATTATATTATGTGTTAGTTTCGCCAATAATGCGTATTGTTGTATATGGATCATATCATATCGTAACTTGAAGTGTTTTTAGTATTCATAAAAAATCCGTATAAACTAATTATTATTGAAAATGATTTTAATTCAGCTCATCATCACTACGCCTATTAGTTCCTACTACTATTCACTAGCTGTACCTTCTACCTAGTATAATAAGGAAATATGAATCAATTTGTTTTATATTAAAACACGTACAAAATGTACGTCAAAAAAAATGCTATTTTAATAATTTGGTTAGGAACTATTTTGTTCAAACTTTGACCATATTAGAAGCAGAATAAAATGTTGGTATATATTATAATGTATAATAATATATACCAAAAATAAAGCGTATTTTATAATATATCAGTTATATGAATATAATTATTTATTTATTTTTCTTACAAATAAATTATTAGAGAATTTACAACCTGTAAAATTAAAAACAATCATCAGTACCTTTCGGGTTTACAGAAAGAAACAAAAAAAACTGATGACGTGATGTTCATCGTATTGAGTAAGGATTTATTTAAATTTATTTTTATTAGGTTGAACCAAATTTGTTGTTTTTTAAAGCGAATTTGAAGATTATTAATGTCAATTTATATGCTTATATTATATAGATATCTAGGTCAGAAGAACTTATACAGGTGTCATCTGCAAATGTGGCAATATTGGTAAGGTTGTAATGTGGTTGTCTGTGTGTGGGGGGGAGGGGGGTTAGTACAAAGTACCTGAAATATTGAATTTATCATTACTATCATACCTATAGAACGCGTGTTTTGTAAAAATTAAAAAATGTTTACGCTTTAATCGAAAATAATTGGTGGTCTACATTTTTAAAAGAATACAAAAAAAAAATAATGCACACGGACAGTACGATTTTCTCGAAAATAAACAGACGCGTTGTTTTAATGACAAATTAATGGGTACCTATTCAACACCTTCCTACCCACAACCGGAAATCGAAAATAATAGTACAAAGCGATAAACCGTGGAGATTAAAAACCGCGAGAAAGTGAAAATCGCGGTTCCCGAGTGATACTGCCCGTACCTACTAAAATAGCAATGTTAAAGATCAAAACCGATTAAAATATCAAAACTAAAATATTTCAACAAACTAGGTAGGCAAGTATACAATAGAAGCTTATTACATATACTATTGTTATTAATATATAATTATATTTTATTAAAAGGTGTATTGGTGTGTATACACGGAAACGTGAAAATCGAGTTCGTTGACCAAAACTCGAGACAAAATAATAATCATCGTTCGTGTCCGGTGGTTAAGCCTAATTTACTTAGTTGTACAATTTTAATAAGTATATAGTTTTTCGGCTGCATATATCTCTCACCGTAAATCGATAATTTATAGCGACGAGGGGTCGATTATTATTAATCGAGACTGACTTTTCGGGAGTCGGACTTGGTTGATTCGCTCAAAAAAAAAAAATTTTAAAAAAAATACAACGTACCACCACCGTGGTTGGGGAGGACGGTGGTGGAGGTGGTTTGCCGTCGTAGTGTCGCCGTGACAACAATAACAACAACAACAACGGCGATAGCGGAGGTAAAATGAAAAAATAATCACGTCCCAGAGACCCACACGTACGCGGCGACTGCAGCCGAACAATAATAATAATATAATAAAATTAAATACAAAATACGGTCTGCGTCGCGACTGCAGCGCTGCACAGCGACGGTCGACCGCACCAGCGCGGGCGGCTCGGGTACCTGTTCTCCCGGCGGCGCACTCGACAGTTCAGTTCAGTTTTCACACTCGAATCGTCAGTTCGTCCGTCGCCGTCCGTGCAGTCGCGAGGAGGATAATCTCTCGACTTATCTCGCGGCAACGCAAGTACGCGATAATTTTTATTCTCTCGTTTCGAACGACGACGGTGCGCGAGTTTTTCCATCGAATTTTCGCGTCGAGCCTGTGCGTCCGGAAACCGACTTTTTTTTTTTTTTGATAAAATAACTATAACATTTTATCGATATAAATATACATATATATTTGTAATTATTTCGTCACTGTTGGCAACCCGGCCTTTTTTTCCGATGATCATGACGTCGTCTTCGACGCCGTCTCCTGCCGTTTGAACGGATACGCCGCGAGTGCACACACAGACCTAACGCCGCGACACGACCCGACAGCGACCGGTGGTTGTTAGGTGTGATCCAGCGCACGAAAGATGACCGCTTGCGCGTTTTTGGCGGCGGTGCTCGCGTGCACCGCCGCGGTCGCGTTCGCCGGCGGCTCGGCCGTCTTCCAGTCCGGCGCTTACGACAACGTGGTGGTCGCCATCAAGGATTCCGTTCCCGTGGCAAATTGTAAACTGATCGTCAACAACGTCGAGGTGAGTGTCTATATAGATGATAATAATAATATTATATAGTTATATACCTAGGTCCAGTGTTCGAATTTCGTATAGTTTGGGTTTTTTTCTTTTCGGTTTTCGATCGAAAGACCGACGAGAAATGGTTTTTATTGATAGTGTAGCAGTGATAATGGATAGGATTTTTATCGTGTCTATTCCAAACACAATACACACAAATCGGTGTGGTTAAGTCGTATCTATATAGTCTCGTAATAATAATTTTACCTGCCACCCGTGACTTGGGCGGCATACGTGCAATTATTATTTTTTTTCCTTTTACGGCGATTCCGTCGAGCAATTTATCGAATCACTTTACCGTGGTCTCGGGTAATTTCTTATAATATACGCAAGTTTTTATTGTCTATTGTGTTGTCGGCGGCCATGCTCCACAATACATAATATACGTCAATGCGTAGGAAGAGAACGTCGAATAGGAAAATATCAATCGCGGACCTTTAACGAAAATAATAATAATAATAAAAAAACTGGTAGGTACCTATATAATATGCGTTTTAATATTTCAAACCGTCAAACTCGTCTCGATGAATAGGTCGACGACGACCACGATAGATATAAATATTATATATTATTATTATGTGCACCGGTTGACCGACCGACCTCCTCCGCCGGTGGCGGTGGTCCGGCCTTCCGTTTTGGTCTGATTTCGACGTTAAACACGGCCGTGCCGACTCTCTCGGAAAATTATAATAATTTATACGCGTTATTTGCGCGACAATCGGACCGCGTATACTTTTTCTAGGTACCGCCACCTTTGTCGCGGACGGTCGTTTTCGTTTGTATACATAATATTATTTTTAAATATGGACAAATCGTATTGACGTTTTATGTCATATTTTCGAAATCGGATCTTCGTCTCGCCGACAATACGTTTTCACGGTCGCCTCGGCCAGCGAGTTACTATATAGGGACAATCGACAATAACGCAAAAACCGAGAATTTTCTTTCGCTTTCACTATTTCGCGGCGGCGGCGATATGAACACCACCACAACCGTCGGTCGCGCACTGCATCGGTTGCCCGCAAAAACGTCTAATAATAATTATCGGTCAAACCGCGAGCTGGCGTGTAAGACTATTTACATCAATCGCACACAATTGCCGTATTAAAATCATATTTCCCCTTGGGAATTATTATTCGAGTTTGGTCTATCAAGTCACGCAGACAGGTACCGTGTAGATAGATTCGCGGCCGAAAAACGGTGTTATAAAAAAATACACGCATTATTTATAATATCATATTATTGTCATTAAGTTACCCGGTGCGCCCGGTGAAATATATAGTGCGCTAGATCGGTTTTATCCTTTCCGTTATTATCACTATAATTTTGTGTGCCGTGTGCCGTGTCGTCTTGTCAAAACCCGTGTATATCATACGGGTCGTCGGTCAAAACTGGTTTAAATAGGTATACCATTATGCTATAAATATTATGGACCGAAATCAGTGGATATTAAGACAGCGGGGCAGTCTCTCTCCTCCAGTTGAGTATTATAGCCAGTCGGCGTACAGAACATATAATTCATCGTCGTCGTGTGCGACGCGATAGTCGACCAAAACATAAGGAGATCCCGTTTACTTTTCGTACACTGTGCATATTATTCTGTGCACACACGCGCACGATCCGATACGATTAATAATCGTCAATCTGGTTGATAATAAATTATCATAATTCAATGTAGAGCGACGAATTCCAAGGCGGCGCGTGCTTCGCAAAAAATAATCGACTTCGAATACAGTTTTTATGCGCGCAATGTACCTATATTATTATATACCTATGGAAAAAAAAATGTTCGAATCGATTAAATGTAAATACTAACGACTGTAATAAATACTAAGTAGTTTTATCTGGACCGCCAAAAACCCGTGAATGTATTGCGTAGATGTCATCGAAAACACGGATTTAAACGCCTTAACGGAATGACCGCGAGGACTAATCGGATACCTGTAATTATCAATAACGCTGTTAGTAAAAAAAAAAGTGAAACAAAAAATTATGGACGCTTTTAATGTATCTACGTCGGGCTATGTTTATGATTATTTATTGAACTTGAACCCGAGAGACCATTAAATAACGCACTTATAAAATAATCACGGATATAATTGGTTCGATCGGATACTATATAAAATATAATATAATGCTCGCTGTTCGCTGGCGGTGTGTAATCAGTAATCACTATAAACATCGTCGACGAAAACCTGTTAACCGGTTTCCGATGATGATAGCAATGAGGTTACAGCGGACCACTGGAATATAACGGATTTACCAAAGTCTCGCCACCGTATATTATGAGGCTGGATAAATACGCGTTTACATTATTATAACTCCGATTATATTCGTACGTAGCACAAGTAATAAGTAGGGGGTAGGTACATAGGCATTTTCGAAATTTCCGAACTCATTATTTCCTCGCAGTGCGATATAATAACTTATTATATATCGCAAACACATAACTTGATGACACTTCGTATGATCCGGTTAAGTTTGAAATTCCGTCTTATAATGTGTGTGTCACATACTCCAATAATCGACCAATCTCTAGTATAAACATATAATATATACAGTAGGATATAGTCAACGGGATATATATCTTTATAGAGAACTGCGCGATATTATATCAGCAATATTCGAATAATCATTTCTGATTTGTCGAATTGAATAGTTTTGTGTTATTCCGGTCGCATCACTACTTCGGTAATATACGGCATAGTTATATCTGGCAAAAAATAAAATACTGTAATTTGGTTGTTTTCGGGCCGACGCCGACGATGACGGTATGCTCCAAAAACTACGTTTCTCCGAGTTTATGAATAGGTACGCGAATAACAGCGGTAGATATTCAAAACGCGTTGGCGAATGGAAGAAAAAAATCCGCGAAACTGGTGAAAAAAACAATAGTACGGTGTAAACTGGCGGGGTATACGGAATTCGATTAAAATGTCTTGAAAATCGACAAAATTTATTATCATACGCGTTGTTATAAACAATAATTTATTTTCACTCGAGTAATTCGTATGGTGAGTACATGGCGGGTGCCGGCGGCGGTTCCCTCGTTGTCACCGAGGTGAACACCGGTAGCTGCGGCCGGCCCGGGTCCCGCCCCGCGCTGCGCTAATTGTTGTTGCCGCGCGACTGGCCGGACACCTCGCGCAGCGCCGCGACGAAAAACACGACCACGAAAAAAACCGGTCCAGCGCGTCGGTGTACGCCGCCCGTGGAATTCGTTCGTTCGATATGCCGCCGGACGATTTTCTCGGTCGTAGGGCGCAGGTCGTCACTATTATTATTATTATTATTATTATCATCATCATTACTTTACGCTAGGATTTCGTTCACGACGCATTATACGTTTTCGTGTGTTCTCAATCATCGTGGCGGTGGAAAAAATGCATCCCGAACAGGAATATTATTCAAAACAGCAGACAGACGGAGGTTAAAACAGTATGCGCTTGCTGCTGCTGCAGTCTCTCGTCTGTGTCTCTTTTTATAATATATCGATCGTCATCTAGGCTCAGTGTCACGCCGCGAAGGCCGCCACCTCGTTTCCACATGATTTGACGTCGAGCGGACGTCGGCGCGAATGCTCGACGACGATGACGACACTACCCCACTTGTACTCTGTTCGTATGGATCCTTTGCCCGGGCTACTGCTGCTAGTTCCTATATATAGGTACACAAAACAATATTCTCTTTCGGTCGACTTCGACCGACCGTTACGACCGCGCGCCATGACCTTGGGCTAACACATAACCCATTTATATAATATAAAGAATTGTGATGTGTGCTTTCCTGCAAGAAAAACTTAACCGGCTGACTAATGTGATAATTACCGAGTCCGCGGTGATGGGACTTTTAAACCGTATTTAAGCGTTCCTCGTCTCTCCTCTCACGCTCTGGAGACGAAAAATCCTTCATTATATACTCGAATCGCAGTCGCACACTAGACGATTAACCACGGAGAAGAGGCATCGACGACGACGCCGCCGCCGGGACCTACCTATTTATTATTATTAATCAAACGGCATCCTCCCCCGGCCGCCCTGTTTCCTACCGTTCGTTCTTTAAACGCTAGCGCCCGACTGACAGATTTCTTTCAAACACTGTTCGAGTACGAAACACACACGAACAATGACGATATAACGATAATACTTGCGTTTTATCTCCACTATATTATGAGGTTGTATATAGATACTATATTTTTGAATACATCGCGCTCGGCCTTTTTTTCGTAAATTATATATACCTACTAAAAATGATAAATGACCGCATCACGACGACACGGTTTAATAACGAGAGAGGTGCACCACACACACTTGACACGCGGACGACCTTAAACCACCGCGATCGCGGAGCGTACTATAATGTAACATGCAGTTAATTATCTCCAAGTATAGATATACTTATAATATTGTATGCAGGTTGCGCGCACCGAGAGTGCATTATATGGTACATACCGTTTTGTTTTGTATTATTCTCTCCGACGTGGTTTTCCGATCCGGTTACTATAATATGTTTACCTTCGTAATAATATAATAAACATCAGTAATATATAATAGTATGTAATAGTCGCTGTAGAAAAAACGTATACTTATAAAGTATAATATTGTATAATATATATATAGCTAATACGAATGCGTTCCTACATGTATGCTGTCGCGTGCACACACAGGATTCGCAGAAAACTGTCGTCGGTGGTCGCGGCGCCACACGTAGACAAACGGCGGGCTTATAATAATATTATATCCAATCGGATTATATATAGAGGTACCTACGACGCGCTGCATTCTTCGTCTGTTCGACGCCGCTGCCGCCTCTTGTGACGCGCTCGGAATAACTAATAAGAGCAAGGGTTGATGGCGAACGCGATTGAAATCGTGTACAAATTATCATTATTGCTTGGTATGTGTGGCAGGGGCTGATCATATCCTCGGCCCTCTCCTCCCCCGCAGTAGCAAGGTCGACGCAGATTGTGTGGATCGTCCGAAGCGCCGCTGAACTGGTAGCCTATATACACATGCAATATATTATTATAATACATCACTGTACCTACCTTAAGTATAACTTACACGTAATAAGCATACGCGCGCGTAACAGTGAAAGTACACACAATATGTATATTATGATGTACAGATATTGTATACGAACACACGTTCAAAGTGCGCGCGAGTAAAAGAAAAAAGAACAAAACCGACGTCATGAAGTCGAGTATGCGTTTTAAATACGTCGCCGCATAGCTATATTATTTTTCATTTTATACACGCCTAATTATTATACACAGGTAGACTGCAACATATTATAGGTATAGGCACTACTGCTGTTGCAAGTGTTTCGAAAAATCATTGGACCACAAAAAAAAAAAAAAAAAAAAACAATAACTCTCGACTTTTTACTAAACAAAACAATACTGTAAAAAAAAACAATGTTTTCAGAACGTCCGGTAATAGAAAAATTTGAATATTATTAAAAACGATTAAAATGTATATTATGTACCTATATACCATAATTTATTTTAATATATCATCGTAGCGTGTATTGACCAAAGAAATTATAATAATTACGTAACGTGCGGTGGAAGTATACCAATTTGTAATTTTAGTGGCGTACGACGACCGTGATAGGTTGGTAGATGAAGAAGGGATGTACTGTTTATTATATTTTAATATACACAGAGTTTAACAGCGTTTAAAGCCGAAGACAAATAAAAAATAAAAAAAACAGTGATTTTCTCTGGACGTATTGCGGGTAATTTTATATTACACGCACGCGTGTACACCTATAATACAGTTTTTGTCTCTCATGTACACTATAATATAATATAGTTTGTGCATAATATGTAAACGGATAACGTTACTCGGCGGAGGAAACGCACTGCATACATATATTAAATGTTCTAAGGCTGTATAGTATTGGCCGGTCGGCAAGTACATACACATATGTCTACTTATAAGTATCCTTGTTCATAGTCAGCGTAACCCAATATATTATGGAAGCAGCCGTGTGTCGGTGCACAATATATACCTTACAATATAAATACTCACTCGGGTTGAATCATTTAACGCACTCATCGTGTCTCTCCATCGTCCGGCTCTTGTCTTGCGTCGCGGCACTCTTTCGCTTGAAAAGCGCGTACGCACACACACATAAGCGCGTACGTAATAGCGTAACATGTTTACGGTAACCGTTCGTCCATCCGATACTACATTAAACACGTTTACAGCCGATTACACCGGTGCAGACGTCGAACTGTGATGTGCGTGTATACCGCATAAGACCGAGGCTTCTCTGGTGCCCAACTGCACATTATTTTTACACACATCCACGCCGGACTTTCACTTCACGTGACTCGAGTTAATAAAGCCATCGTATCCCGAATTTTGTTGTTTTTTTTTTTGCCCCGAAACACTTCTGCGGAAGTCGTCCGGCGGCGCCGGCCATCAGACGACACATGGCGACATGGTTCATATAGAAATTGGACGCGTGCACTTCCCTCAAGAAACCCCAAAAACCACGAATTGTGGCTGTATCGATTTTCTAGATAATTTCTCTAATGCATACGGATATTTATATCATATGATGGCAATTAGTAGTAATAAGTTAACGCGTCGATTATCGGTCGTTGCGGTGGCGGCGGCACCATATGTTTTCCTCCGGAAAAGGATTACGTCCGACGGAGAATAATACCCTATCGTCTGCGCCGCCGTCATGTACGACCGAAACGAATCCTACGCCGTTTCTTGTACATCCCATTGTGTTATCCACCGCCGCCGTATACGATTAATAATTATTATTGCGGCGGCCCGTAATCACTGTGCGCGGCGGCAATGGTTTTTACAACAAAACCGACCGACCGTGATGTATATACGATTGACGTTTTTCTCTCTCTCACTCTCTCTCTCTCTCTCTCTCTCTCTCTCTCTCTCTCTCGTCTTATTATCGCCGACGTCGCGTTATTAAATTATATAAGACCTCGCGGTTTTTTTTTTCGTGAATACCGTACACTCTGACAATATATATATGCATTAAATGTATAATATTATATATTATTATGTATATATATGAGGTCTCGCCGTGTGAATATTTAACGGTTTTCTAGCCGTGAGGAAGCGTAAAAAGGGTGTTAGTGGGGAGACACGTGTGACGTGTGCTGTAATCGGTGCTCCTAAGCATTACAAACGTTGCCGACGAAATATATAATATAATGTGAGTGAGTGTGTGTATAGGAGACGAAATGGCGAACCCAGTCTGTGCCTACATAGTATAAGAAAAATACCTTCGACCGGTCGTGCAAAGAGTTACTCTTATTTTTATCCATTCGAGAGAGACGACATAAGAACGAGAGAGAGAGAGAGAGAGAGGGGCAGGCAGACAGACAGATGACCGTCGTCGACTTTATATTATATATTATTATTACCTACATATTATACTTGGAGTCTTGCTCGATGACGGTCGTCGTCGTCGTCATCGTTGTCGTGGCGTCGGCGTCGTGCGTTCGCGTTTCGGTCGTGACCAACGCCACAGCATAATATTTTATCCTACGGGGCTAATCGACGGCCGATTGTTGTGTGTGTTCGAACGTTTTTCTCCTCTCTCGCCCTGCGACCGGATTTTTTTCTCCCTTCCACCTCGTCATCCACATTGCACGCCGAGTAGGTATCAGAGTATATAATAATATTATGTATGTGCAGAACCCATAAATCCCCGTGCGAATAATATATATATTATGTCTGTGTGTTCTCATATATATGTGTCGTGGGCGGATTTCGTTTTAAATATTGTTATTATTCTTATATACTTCGTCTCTCGGGTCCGAGTATAACGTATCGTCGTCGTGTGCACGTATATATTATTTATTATAATAAATTGTGTATAGTGTGAGATGTTATGTGGTGTACGATCGAGTTTATTTTAACACGCTGAATATTTTACAATATATTATAATATTATACGTGTATAAGTGTAACGCGAACCGGTCGAGCCGTAATATCTCGCCCGAGCGCCCTCGGTAAACGTGCTAATCGCGAAAAAAACTATTGAACGCGAGCCACAACAATAATAATAATAATACACAAGGAGCTCTTATATATTACATTATATCGTGTTATATTCTTAAGCGTCTGGCCGCTTTTTTTTCAATTCTTCGCGGAAATCGTGAAAATGCACTGTATAGTCTTCTCGTTGCAGACGTATGCAACGTGCAAGTCGTGTAAACATCGATGTGATGTTTGTCTGCTGCAGCTATGTGAATATACTCTTACTGCACTAAGCAAGCCGGGAATCGGTGAATAAATAAAAATCTCTACTATTATAATAATAAAATAAATGTGAAACCCCGCATAGTGGTGCGTAATTTGCAAATTATTAGCTGTACATACTTATTTCTGGTCTATTTAAACAACTCCTGGACGAATCAAGAGACCAGTTCGTGGACCTCCAATGTTTTTTTTTAGTTAAATCTCACCAATTACGTTATCTTTAACTTAAACTTGGTGTTCGTTTCCTAATTATTTGATAATATATTTTCTGTTCGCACCGACTCGTTAAGAAATCATTACAATCGGGTTCAACATCTATAGGACATTACGTATTCGTTGTTTGAGTTTTATTAAATATTTATACCTAATGACGTTCTCAATGCTCTGATATGAAATTATAAAAACACATATCATAGACTTCGGCTTGCAGTGCAATTTATGTAGTACGAACTTTTACCAATCACACGGAAAACCAGCGCGATTATCATCGGCCAATCGTATGAAAGGAAATAACGTGGTGAACTCGAATTATTGCTAAAATATTTAAAATAGATACCTATATTTGCGGTAATTGTGAAAACGATCACATTCAATTTGAATATTTATTACTAAAATGATTAACTTTATGATTGATTCTTTGATTTGTAATTTATCTATTGATGATTATTGATAATGATCGTATTATTTTTTTTTTAATCTAAAACTTATGGATTCATCGTCTCCAATGAAATGCTCAATTGGGTCTTAACCGGTATAACATTGATCGTTATGACAGAACCATAGAAGTTAATATGTGTACTAACTCTTTCCCATGGTGCATGGTAACTGTGCACTAGGATATAAAATAAGATCACTGAGAGCCATCCTACCAATTATTATATCCACGAAATTAAATGTCTAAAATATAAAATAAGGGATATTCAAAACATCTTAGAGATATTAAAAATATTGTAATTAATTGTTTTTGTTGATAAATATATACTAATGACTCATAAATAATAAATTAATAAAGATATTAACATTTTATAAAACTCAAAAACGTCTTAGTTCTTTATTTATTTCACACGTTTTGAACAATTTCATATAAAAGGTAAACAGTAAAGGTACACATAAGGTGATCACCTTATTTGGACCGACATAAAATAATAATGCCAGGTGTTGAAAAAATAATTTTACGTATTTTTTGTTAAAATCATTATGACTCCCGGGTATCCCAATCTTCGTTTAATATATTAATATGTAACACTGTATATATAACCTCGAAATATTCATAGAAAACAAAAGTACATTTAATTAAAATGTTTTACTTAATCTGGTGTTAACATAATATATATTTTGTCCGTACACACCGAATAAAATTATTTTATATTATTATTACATGAAATATTATTTATTAATTATTATCATAGTTTTCGGCTAGTAATGGATTTAACCACATCTAAATCGTAGAATTTTCGTCAGATGAATTCCAACAATCGATTTGATGTTTTGTTCGTCGGTAATTTCGAGAAATCCAAATATCGGACGCGTTGTTTTGGAAAGTCAAAAATCGATCGAAAAGTATGGATATATAATAATAATAATATACTACTATGTGTGCGGGTAAAGAAAAATCTACATGCACCACACACACACACACACACACACACGCGAGCGTGAGTGCATGGTAATAATGTGCTTACACGTTTAAAGTGTGAACATCGATGAAAATCATCGATTACGGTGCAGTGCGCTAGCAAGTCGAAAAACCGCAAGACCCGATCGATCGATCGAGATGCGGTGGTAAATCCCATTTTCAACGTTTATCGTGTGTTATGGACTTGCGGCCGGTGGTACACTCGAACACTCAATATGGTATATTATATATACATACATGCGAAGACGTCGCGTTCCTCGCGTTTATATATATACATAATATTTTTTTTTTGTTTCCACGGCCCAACAGGTAAGAGGCGTGTCGGCCGTTAATGGATCGGGTTTTCGAGAAAGACGGAGAGAACACTACGGGGCGATACATATATATATACGATAATAATAATAATAATAACCGGTACTTATGGCACGGAGAGTGCATTATGAGATATTTCTTCGGACGACATTATATATACGGGCGACCGTAATAAGCATTTCCATTATCCTACGTGATGGACCCCCCCCCCCCACACAGAATCACACACATACACACACGCCCTGCGGTTGACGGTACGCGCTTTATAGAAGGATTATCATTTATTTTTTTTTCGTTACTTTTATTATTTTTTTAATGCATTCGGCGTCACCGACTGGGCTACACACGAAAACTCCGTCTGTCAAGACGAGAAGGATTCGTGTCGTACATCTTCACTCCGGTGAAAAAATATAGAAAAAAAGAGTCAAAAACTTCAAAAAAATATTTGTAACGACGGCGGCGTGTAAGATACAAATAACAATACGTTTCGAAATATTATATCTGTTATATACGATATATGCACCAAGCGAGGTTAACGCTAATTAGCCGTCTGCTTACTCCTTCGGCTCGGTCGAATCGGACGAGAGCGTCTCGCACGAAGATTTGATGGCCAAACACTGCACGGTCCGACGAAACGGTCGAGTGTTATTAGGTTTTTTTTCATCTCCATTGGTAATTTGCCAACGTCGTCCCGCGGCCCTCTCGACTTAACGCGGCAGTTCGACGTGTTTGACTCTATCATCCGACGGACGTGCGCCCGCTTTGTGTTCCGGACAGCTCGGCCGCCGTAGTCAGAAGGCTAATTACCGGACGAGACAACTACAGACCGTCGACCGGTTGATGTATTATGTGTTTCGCGTAGCTGCAGCGCACATAAATACCGCATCACTATGACACGGCTAATATGATATTATTATTGTGCATGTAGGTACACGGGTAGTATATAGGTAGCTGGTACAAACCAGACGTGGTATGTAGGTACTGGTTACGCCATCATACGCATATTTGACGACAATAGGCCCCGATTCACGATCGTCGTCGTACACGAAACGATTTTCTAACCCCCGTGTCCGCGCAACGGGAGATGATGATTTGAAATACAGGGTGGTGGTGGTGGTCTGCGTGATGGGCAGCGGCAGTAGTACAGTAAGACGTCAAATTATAAACTACATCGTATCGGTGTGCTTACTTCTATTATAATAAGTAATAACGTACACTGTAAAATGGTATTGTGTCGTGAATAACGTTTTCTCTATTAATAAATCGTTACGAGATACGTAGGTACTGCACAGGTGGAGGAGGAGAAGCCATACGAAAAAAACACTCGTCCGAATAGCAGCGGCCCACAATAATAATAATATGTAACCCGTGTCCGATCGATGCGGTCGCTTACAGATTTTTCCCTGGAGCAGATTGAATGAGAATAGTAGTAATAATAACGAGAGGGAAAAAAACAGTGTTAGTCATTTTGTGGATACGGTACGCGTTTTTTTTTATTTAAATCGGATCGGCGGCGGTGGAGGTGTCAACCCGCGTCGAATTGTAGCGCGTGTTTGCCCGCCACCGCGCGTTTGGCACCGATCGCGCTCGCGCGTGGGGACGTGTCTTATGATTGGAAAAATGCGTGTATCATTATTATATTGTTATTGTGTAGCCATGTTGTGCCGTTGTCCGAGAATTAATTTGAATTTTTTTTACGCGGACAAAAAATAAAACCAATCTCTCGCATCAACTATATTATGTACAGGACGTTACGAGGCGAATATGCGCTCGATGGCGTACGCCAAAAACCAAACCGGCAATATTCATTAATAATAATCTACTCTGCTAGTGCAAAATAAGTAATAACATCAATTCAAATCGTCGGTGATTGGGTAACGGAGCGGCACAGTGCAGGGGGTGTCCGCCGTCTTCGTGTATATACTCGACATCTCTGCCAGTGGCATTTTCTCGGGGAGACCTACGCTGGCGGGAGGAAACGAAAAAACTGGTCGCACAATAAAGAATACACATACCTACTATTGGAACACGGATACTATTACCGCGGTTGGGTTTTCAATACGACGACTTGGTAGTTGGTATTATATATACGTGATGTGTGTGTGTGTGTGTGTGTGTAATCGGCGCGCCGGGCATGCAGTAATGGGCCGGGAGAATTCCTCTGCCGACCTCGTGAGAAAAACGTTCTGAGACTATTCGGTCGTCGTGGGGTACAAGAGCTTCTAACTCGTATTTCCATCGTTCTGGAATGGTCTAAGAAAAAAACACAATAATAATAATAAATAATACGTCATCTTCTGCTGTGGCCAGTGATAAATGATGATACCAATAAAATAGCATAGTCTAGCTTAGACTTGTGACTCGACGTCTATCCAGCCACGTGTGTTATAGCCGGCGGGACCTAAGTGGTGTCGAAATCACGTCGTTTCGATATTCCGATTTCGATACGTGTCACGCGTTCGCTCGCAAATTGTTGGTTTTTTTTTATTATTATTAAAACGTTGTCGATTGCGTGCGGTTCGAGCATACTATATTATATAGGTACCTACTGCATATTATATTTTTATATGTCCGAAAAAATAATAATAACCGTATAGTATATAGAAATTATGTATACATATAAATATATATTTTGTGCCGCCGCCGCCACTTTCTCCGCCGCCCGACGATTATATATTTTATCGCTCGCATTTCGTAAAACTGGCGCGTATATTGATAATTTTTTTTCCTCGATAGATTTCTCCACAATAATATGATATTATAATGTGTGTTTACACGCCGCATATATTTAGCCGCCCTGGTGACGTACGCGAAAAACAGATTTGGGTGGCGGGCGGTGATTTCAATAGTCGTTTCGATCGTAACCGATTCTTGTTTTTTTTTTCGATGTGCGCTCTACATATTTTACACCTATTGTTGTCGTGGTGGTCGTCGTCGTATGCAAATAACTCGTGCGGTGGACACTCTCTCTCTCACACGGCGGATTTTCGATGAAAATTCTTCGACCGTATACATATACGACGTATATTATACGTACATAAAACCAGTCTAGTCAGGACTGGTCTCCGCCGCCGCTCTTTGAAATCGACCGGCTTTGGGTTTTAGGCTCATGGCAATAATTAGACGAAATCCCGGTCAGAAATTTTACCGTTTAAAATGGGATTAATTTCATAAATCAAACGGGTGTGTCCGCGTGTTTTGCTTCCGTTTTTCCGTCGAGAAAATCTCCGAATTATAATCTCGTTACGCGCTTGTCCGGCATCAATCACATGGCGGCTGTGTGGCATATATACGAGTAATATTCTAAATATTATATACATAAACACACGCGACCGTCGGTTATAATGAGATGCCGTGATTGATAATTAACAGGTCAGCCACGGTACGATAAATTTCTCGCTAAATCTTCGGATATGTTTTCGCTGCTTGATCACCGCGCGCGTAATCCTCTGGGTTTTAATTGATTCGTGATGAAAACTAGGAAGAACAGTATTAAAAAAAAAAAACGCTTTTGCCCGTCACCGCCGACGATTAACTACGAGACATGTTTGTTTTTAGAAGAAGAGTACCTAAATATAACTAATACATATCATATATTTATTATTATTGTTAGGTATCTAAACCTGCTGCACCGTTACACTGTCAGCTGCAGCGACCTATCACTTTCCCGCCTCGCGCGATTGCGTTTTTAGAAACTCTTCGTTATAATAATCGACCGATCGTCGTCGTAACAATAGGAAATGACTTTTCGGACGCAAACGTGAGCAACGATACCTATAACATAATCGATACCGTATAATAATATTATAACCACCGTAATCGACTCGATATTCATACCTATCTACACAGAGTCTTCTCCGGGTAATACGATACGTACGACGTAGGTACTTACAACAACCATATTATAATACTACACACGTTGCAGACATTTGCATAAGTTTCGTGTGTGTGTGTAGTTCGTTCACGTCGGTAAACTCGTGTTTTATTTTCTCTCTTGGTTTTTGGACATTCCGACCGAGACTAATAGGCCTAGGGGATTTCTTCGGATTTTTTATACATATATACGAAGAGTGTGGGTAACGGGCGCGTCGTCGTCGTTATTATTTTATTTTATTTTTGGTTTCGGTGCCGAAACCACTGACGGACAGACGAATTAGCTGCCGGGTGATTTATAACGTGTTCGAAATCACGACCGGTTCGACTGGCAATCAATTCTCGCCCAGGGCGCGCATGCTCACAGCTGCAGACGCGCTTGTGATAAATACGCTCCTCGCCGCCGCCGTTATACCTCTCACTGCTCGCCATGACGTATAATATGTATAATATTATAACTGACGATTTTTTTCTGTTCGTCATAATAATAATAATATTACACACATTTTATCAATGTCGTCGTTTTCACGCCGCCCCGCGTTCCACCGCCGATGGGGTAGTTTGAGGGGGTTATAGCTGATGACGAAGCCCTAGCTATGTGGCAGCGACGGCGGCGCACACGTAAGGTTTGACGTGACACCGGTGAAAAATAATACGCGATATGTCCGTCCCCCGGAGAGAGCGCACAACCATACATTATTTGTGTACATATATTATGATAAATACCTATAGTACACCTACGAACGGTTATTTAAAACGAATTTTTTTCTCATGTCACAGGCGGCATTCACCAGTGGATCGAAATCTCTGCACGAAGCGCTGAGCGGCAAGGCTTATTTCCGGTCGGTGACCGTGATGCTTCCTCAAAACTGGCCAGACCACTGTGTCGGTCATCTACGTGGGATCGTCAGCAGCCAAGGAGAGACGCCAGACGTGCTCGTCGGACTTCCGCACCCGGTGCACGGAGACGCCCTGTGGACGCAACAATCACAAGGTTGCGGCCGCCCTGGTGACGCCATATACTCTAGTTACCGGCTGTTCCAAGAGTCCCGAGAACTGGGTAAGGAGCTGACTAAACAGTGGGCCAAATACCGGTACGGAGTGTTTGACGAGGTTGGGTACGCCGGCGACGCGGTCTACCCGTCATGTTACGCGTCCGAAACGTCTCCGGCCGAAGTCAATGGATGTTCTGATAAACCCATTACTCAGACCAGGTGCGTGTGCAGCGATTGTTGTGTACAATATAGCTGCGATCAACAGTGGTTTTTTTTACAAAACTAATTTTTCTTTTTTCTATTTTTACAGAGCTTGTGATTCTATCAACACGACAGCATTGGTGCACCCAGAAGCCAAAACTTCACTCATGTTTTCCACAGCATCTCAAGTGACCAAGTTCTGCGACGCTTCCAGTCACGACCGTTACGCGCCTACCAAACAAAATGCACTTTGCGGAAGGCGGAGTATCATGGAGGTCATTAACACTCATCCGGACTTTACCAAAGGGTAAGTGATCGTTGCGTACTTGCACTAGTATACATATTATAGTATACACTAGTATATATATTTTTATTTTGGGTGTTTAATTTATTTTTACTGTTGTGTTTAGTGTGAACTTGTCGGGCAATCAAAATCTAACGCCAACATTCATCTTCAAAAAAGAAATGCTCACCAGATACGTAGTGGTCATCGAAGACACGAAAGATATGATGGAAAGGGTATGTACCACGACACTTTTTGCGTGTAAATCCTCGGACGATCTTATCGATCGATTATTAATAATAATATAATATTATCATTATTTTAATATTGGATTAATAATTATTATTTTCGTCATGCAGGAATCTTGGAGCTTTTTACGATTGGCTATTCGTAAATGGGCCGTACACGATCTTCCAGCCAACACGGAAGTCGGACTAGTTTCGGCCAACGATTCTTCAGCCAACCGTCTGCACGGATTAAGCAGATTACAAACGCCAGAAGCGAGAGACCAAGTGGCGTCAAACATCCCATACTCTACTGGTGACTCGAGGCAGCCGGCATGTTTAGCTTGCGCGTTGAAGGAAGCTATACAGGTGATTAATCATGCCAATGCGACTTTCGCAGGACAAAGTCGCCAAAAACAAAATATACTTATTTATCTATTGTGCTTTATCTTTGCAGATGTTGGAAACTCGCGCAAGCAATAGTGGTCCCGCCAGTTCGGTCATCGTGGTAATTGCCCCTGGAACTTTGGCATCATACACGCCGGACTTAGCTAAACAAGTGTCCGAGGCCAAAGATAAAAACATACGTTTGGCGACCGTCACGTATCCCATGCTCAACAGGCTTAAATCCCTGGACTGGATGGCCGAAAAGACCGGTGGTGTTTCGTTTACGGTTACCGAAAACCGGTACAACATGGCCACGTCGTACCTGTCCACTTACTTCAAGTTGACAAACGTCATGCGCAATATAATGGAAACGTACTACCAAGGCAACAAAGGCGATTTGCCAGTGGAAATTCACAGGCGTGAACTGACCGACGATGGGCGGACCGTGGTAACCGGTAGCTTCGTTTTGGAAGACCACATGGGCGAACCGGCCAAGTTCACCGTTTACACGCACAATACGGAAAATCCACTGATCAGAGCTATCACCCTAACCAGCCCATCGCAACGGGTCTACTCGACTCGATCAGATTCGCTGTTATCGCTTAAAATGCTCAGTGTGCCAGCCGCCATAAACGAGGTGAATATTATTATATGTTTATGTTTATTATTATATATTATTATAAAGTTTTTGTTGATATTATTTTTCTTTTTAAATTGTATTTCAATGTTGACCGAATGTGTATTTGCGTTTTACAGACCGGAACGTGGACATACCACATCGAACGGTTCCAAGGAAGTCCGCAACCACATTACGTGCAAGTGATGGCCAAACCGTTATCGAAAAATTCTCCTGTGGTCAGAGCTAGGGCTTGGACAAGTGGAACGACCAATCCATTGACGATTTACGCCGAAGTCAAACGCGGCGACTATCCAGTACTCGGAGCCAAGGTTGAAGTGTCAGTTATCCGACCTGGATTAAACGGTTCGAACGCACATCGTGAAAAGTTTGATCTCTTGGACACCGGAAGTGGAGGTCAGTACAATTTGTATAAATTGTGTTTTCTAAAATAACGATAATCCGTTATCAAAGAAAACATTCTTCTTACAAAACTAAAACATTTTTTTTTATTTAATTTTATTGGTTTTTTACAGATCCGGATCTTATGAAAGGCGATGGAATTTATTCGAGATATTTTAACCCGATGATTGGTGGACTTGGAGTTTATACTTTTGAAATCACAGTTTCGGACAGCAGCAGCAATGCGTACACTTGGCAACACAGCTCCCACAGGAACATAGAAAGAAATCCCGTAAATTCCGGTTAGTATAGAACTTAAATAATTTAATTTCATTAATTCATATGACATTACTTAACGATACATTATTGTACATATAGAATCGAACTGCTGTGGATCGTTCATGACGTCACCGTCAGTGGAACAACTGAATCCGTTTCAACGGATTATCACCCCACTGTCCGTCACATACACTGCCGAAGATCTGTCATCGTCATCGGCAAATGTGGGCCGAGTTGGTGACCTGAAAGCTGAGATTGTCAAGTCTGAGTTGAAAGCCCGACTTACATGGACGTCGCCGGATATGGGTGGAAACTCTGTAGCCCGGTATGAAATCCGGTATTCACAGTCACTTCGGTCGTTGCTCAACGACTTCGATTCTGCACCGGTTTGGATACACGGCACCCCGCTGCCATTGGCTCCGGGCTCAGAGACCACGTTCTCAGTGGACATGAACAAGATGCCCGAGCTCCTAGACCAGACGCTGTTTGTGGCTGTCAAAGCGTACGGTCGGGTTGAGTCTGATTCCATTCCTGGACCCGTGTCTAACTGGGTCAGGGTGTCGGTGCCATCACCGCCGCCTCCAAAGTCATTGATCACCACTCATTCGTCAGTGTCGTCGGCCGACCCGTCTTGGACATCTGCCAACCAGAACGTCATACCCGGGATCACCCGGGACTTTGAGATGAACTACGACGTCTTGGTACCGGCCGCCGGTGGCTTGATGCTTCTGGCCCTGCTGTTACTTATGTACTGTGTGTTTTGCGCCGTGAAACGCAACCGGAAACCCGAGAAACAGTCACCCAAGCCGGAAAAATCACTCAATGTGTCTGTCATACCCAACGGCAACGGTGGTGCATTGAACATATCTTCTCCCATGAACGCCATCAAAACGGAGCTGGAATCGCATTTTGAACCTTGTCTGATTGACACGGGCGATGCGAAGAAACGGTATAGCGTGGCACAATACGGAACGGCCGCAACTAACGACCATCACTACAATCTCCAGCAGCAGCAGCAGCATCAACAACCGCATCAACAGCCACACCAACAACCACATCCTTACCATCACCAGAGTAATGGTCACCTAAGCGTGATTGCCGGAGCAACGTTGACCCGTGCACCGAAACCGTTGAGTCCGTACCAATCGTGGACCGCTTCGCAACTATTGCACGAACACGAGCGCAGGACAAGTCCGTACGGTCAGATCGGTGACTTCGAGAACCAGTACCCGCCACCAGTGCCTCCTTTACCCGCTTATCAGCAACAACAACTTCAGCAACAACAACAGCAGCAGCAGCAGCAAACCAACGCGGAAAATATTTACGGAACGGCCCCCGGCCATTTCCAGCAGCAGCAAAACGGACTTCCACCGCCGGGCCAGTACAACAATTACCACCGGAACAATATGATCCTGTTCAACCAAAGCCTGCAGGGGTCGTTGAGTTCGGTCAGCAGCGGCGACAAGAAAAAGCGAAACATAACCATGGTCTAATAATCGAAGAAAGTGAAGAAGAAGACGACGACGGAGCGTTGAAGTTATTAAGACTGACTACTTATTTTGTGTGACTTTGGTCTTCTCCGACGCTGATCGTGTGTACGTGCACTGTTCGGTCTGTTTACTGGATGTTTATTTTATTTTTTTTTGCGGTTTCTAGTCAAATTCACTAATGTCGTAGACTAAAAACCACCACACGTACAACCAAGTTATATTTTGTTTTTTGTTATGATCTCACTTGTTTCTTGTAAAATACTTTTGTAATTAAATTAAAATAATTTCCCCTCTTGTATAATGATGGTAATTAATAATAATAGTTATTATTATTTTACTACTACTACTACTATTACGTTCGTTAAGGACCTTTATATAAGCTTTATCATTATGAAACTGCCTCAAATCCCTAAATAGATATACTGACAATTATTATTATTATTATATTAATAAGTCGAGTGTTACGCACCGTTTTGTGCCTTTTTTTTAAAATTATTATATTATTATTAATGTAAATCGTATTGTATACATGACCAAAAAATATCATATTGTTAAAATATTGTGTCTAGCTATATTGACTAGCTATCAGTTTTACTTTAGACAACAGTAATATTTTTTTTTATGTCCAAAATATTTATATAATGATATATTTTTGTACCTAAACTTAAGTTTGTTGTAGACTACTTAGCGAGTAAGCCATTGTGTACATTCATATTGATGATTTTGTAAAAATTATACATACATACCATATTATATTAAAACAATAATAATTGGGTAATTTTTTTTTCATTTCAATATAATAATATATAACAATAATAAGTGCGATATAATACTTGGTGACAAATACAAATATATTATAGTGATTAATGATGTATTGATGTCCCAAGCATTGTATTCTGGGAAAGTAGTATAATTAATAGTTTTATAAGCTCATTGTTAGTTGTGGTAAAATATGGCATAGTATGTCACCCTGAGTTCTGAAACAATCCTTCAAACATTTTGAAAAACTCCATGAAACATCCTGTAAATGTATTAGCAGGTAATAATAAAATACAATCAGAATTATCAAACTATGTATTGAATTGTATACATTTAAACGTGTAATTAATATATTATAAAAATTTTGAAACAAAGTTCAAGATAATTTATTCAAATCATAAAAAAAATAAGACTTTAATGTTGTTTATTGATAAACACTTAAATGTATGTACAACCGTTTATAGGTCTCACATACCAATAATCTTTTGAAATATATCTTCTTCCTCATCATCGTAGTCGTTTTCAGAGGGACTTCGTTTTACTTTGATTAAATGCTCTTGTTTTGTTTGTAGGTTATCTACGCCATTCTACAACATAATATAATATTAACTGAATATTATTTCTGTATAAAATATATTAATATTTTAATGAAGTAATGACAAATACTATTCAATTTTTGATAAAGATTTCTTTAAACAAAAAGTAATAACCACTTATTCGCCGGTGTAGAATTTATAAAATAAAGTAATTATAGTCCTAAATAGAACATAAATTGGAGATATTATATTGATGGGATAAAACTTTTTCAATTTTCAATTTATTGAAATAATAAATTATAACATTATTAAAATAAATAAATGGTTACCTACATACATACATATTAATAGGTATAAGTATACACATTACCTCGTGTGACTTCAGAGATCGCTTCCATTTATTTCCTGTCCCTTCTGACCATCCATCAACATTTTGATAGTTCTTCGGTTCAAGAGTATCATTTCCTTTATCAACAATTTATATTAGAAAAATCAAAAATATAATATAAGTTTTATATTCTGAGAATGTATTGAGATTACAGTGGTCATCAATGTGTGTTTTTTTATTTTTGTAAATGATGACACTCTTTCTAGTCAAAAATATGCTTTGATTATCGACTTTGATGGAGGTTTCTGGTCGAAAATTTGATCTAGTTGGTACTTTTGGGAGGTCAAAATTTAAAACTCTCAGTGCTTATTTAAAATAAAACAAGGAACCCTTAACTACCAACATCTGTTAGCATTTTAATAATATAATTGAAATAGTTGTTTGGTAACACCGTTTACCAAAAAGTTAGATCATATTCGTTCGTAAACGTTTTTTACTATATTTTCGATAACCACGTTAGAAGCTCTCGGAACAAGGAGGAGAATTGATTTTTGTTTTACTTTTAAATTATTAAATGTAATCATCATTCATAAGTTGTATAGAATTACAAGTTGAATTTAATTTCCTGGTCTCCGGTTCTCGTACTAGCCACTAGTCAATCCAATGCGTTTTATATGCCATTCCATCGAACTAACTATATTCAAAATACTCCATGTAATGGGTCTTGTGAACAGGTATAATATAGATTTGTTCTCTCTTAATAATATTGTCTCTTTTAATGTATACATCTTAACAATGTTATAAATATTTTTTTGATTATTATTTGTATGTTATGTTATCTTTGATTTAGTACCCATTACCTTGAATTGTACATTGTATTAGGTACTTTAAGATGTACGACTGATACTTTGTATAATTTACCGAAACGATCATTATTATCTCATCGATTAGGCCAAATAAATAATAATTTATACTATTTTTATCATTGAATTACAATTTAACACAAAATCTATAACAGAGCCAATTGTGACAGCAGAACGGTTACCTACTTTCCCCCCTCTTTTTGGTTAAACGTCAGATGATTGTGCACGCTATTTTTGCTTCTATAACTCAAATAAATTATGGTTTGTTTACTTGACCGAAATTTTATGTGGAGATGTAACGCACTTTATCTATAACACGTATGAAACAACAGTAATAACAACTATTTCACTAATAAATGTTCAAAAGTTAAAATAATATACATATCAATAATCACAAATGAAAAAATGTACCTAATCAGTAATCATTAAAATTAATTTAATAATCATTGATTTTTTAGTAAAATTGCTTGTTCAATAAGTTAAATGCACAATTTATATTTCTGGAGTATTTGTCCTAAACCAACGACCATTGAGGTCATATCACTCTACAATTAAAATTATGAAAGAATTTTGTTGAATATATTTTGTAACTGTGTAATACTTTAATGTAGATCACTTATCAAATTTCTAAAAAAATGTATTTATTCATGTTGAAACAATTATAAGATGATTTGTTTATTTTGTTAAGTTTTCACACCCTAAAAAATCATAACTAGCTATCACGAGTTTTTAAGGGGCTGAGTGATAACAACTATACACACATTCGTGTATCTTCAGAAAACTGGTACCATTTTGGGTGTTCTACATACATCGTTCACTGCATTTAAAACGTTTTTACTTATAATAAATACTTATAGCTGTTGGTTTAAAAAACAAATAATCGTTCTTTATACTACTAGTTCATTGATAAAAAAAAGTTTAAAAAAAAAAAAATGGCAATTTTTTAAAAACATAACATAGGTAACGTTATTTACCGACTCTGAACACCCATGAGCCGTCAATGATCTGATTTTTGAATCCCCAAGTTATATTGCCATTCGGCACCACCGAAGTCATCCACCAGCTGTCGGGAGGCGAAGAGAATGCGGTGTACTTCCATTTGATCGGTCCATCCATTTTAGTTCTAAACCACCTGACCGACGCCAGTTCGTTTTCAAATTGATCGGAATACGAGAATCCACCGCCGGTTATTTCTGTAAAAAATGAATGGACATTTTTTATTTACGAATTTGACTATTGTACTAAAGTAAAAGATCTGAGTAAACATTTTGCGTACAGCTTAAATTTTCTTAAACTTAAATTTGATCAAATAATTAAAATTTAAAATTATTTTTTTATGTACATGCTGTATATCAATTTTTCAATGCGTTGGACCAACAGAATGTTAAGCTATTGGCACAGCGTTTTGTGATCAATGTCCGTAACAGACATACAACCGAAAATGTATGCTACCGATAGACCTTACGAGGTAATATTTTTAGTTACTCAATAAACCAACAATGAGTAATTCAAATAATTCAATCAACTTCAAGTCCATTAAAATGTTTTAAGAATAGTCCATAATTTCAATTTCGCCACGAAAAGTCATTTTTTTTTGTGCAACATAATGTCATAGTAATAATAATAATAATAATAATTATGTTGACAGACAACATTATATTTCGTCCTCTTAATGTGATTTTGTTTGTATTACAGAGTCAACATCCATTAAGATTGCACAAATGAGTATTGTATACATGTTTTTTCCCGGTCACACACACCCATTATTACGTACTACGGCGCCATTGAGTTTATTGATTATTATTAATACTTTGATAAGAAATTAATGAATGAACAAAGAAATGTCACTAACACACATCAAAGCTAAATAATGATAATTCACTAATGATAATTTCGGGCAACGATAGGAGTATAAGCTTATTTTATATAGGTACATTTAATAACGAACGTTAACCGACATAATATATTTCTACAAAAAACATTAATGTACGATTTTATACAATGATCAAATTATTATATATTTTCTATGATATATAAATGCGCAATTAAAATGGTTTCCTTTTTGTCATAGTCGTGTACACTGCAAATGTGACCGGTTAATGATGGTTATTAAAAAAAAAAAAAAAACATTTTACACTTTTTTGGATTTTAACGTCACAATTTGACTATAGCGAAAGAAATAATATTGCATTGGTAAAAATAAAAATAATAATACATACAGTCGAAAACCTTGAAAATTATTATTTAAACGAAACCACTAAATAATGCCAAACAGCCAATTATTATCACACATTTTAATATAGCGTCGGAAAAAGAACAACAATATATTATTTTGGTCAAAGTGAACTTATTTATTGTGGCCTTGCGGCTACTCAATTATGAAATATATATTATGGCCATTTATATATTATATAGTCTACCCAGGTTGATCGTTCGCATGTTTTCGTTGATTAGTAATAATAAGCGTATAACATTACCTACCTAATACCTACTACCTATAGGTATTCCTACTCTAAATACAATAAATATACTACAATGCAATTTATTAAGTCATTCACAATTAGTGAAAAAAGTTCAAAGACCCGAAGAATTTTATCATACCCATTGGCGCAAATAGTGGGGGGGGGGGGAATGGTCTTTAGCGCACCTTGTTTTTTTTAGGTCCAACTATTATTATTATAGTGAAATACCATCAGTTCCATGTTTTTAAATTATGAAATTTTATGCACTTCACGTTTTAGAGGTCTAGTTGCGCCTATAAGTATTAAATTGTTTTATTATATGACTTGTATACATTCACTAATCACTGTAGAAACAAAAAAATTTCGAAACAATTAATTTAATAAAATATATAAATTAAATTGAAAAAAATGTATTATTAAGCTTAAATAAGTATAATATTAGTATAGCTGTACAAGGTCTACGGCGTATAGACTCTGCGGTGTTACATTACAATATATTTATAATAGGTTTATACAAATAAAATACCACTTAAAGTCGTACGGGTAAATAGGTAAAACAATTTGTTCGTAGTTGGGCGAAAAGTATAAAATTATGGAAATGTATTGATTTTAATATGACTACAAATATATAGAAATTTGATTTAATATATCAATTTATTGGCCTGTATCGAAATATAATAACCATATAATTAAAAAATATGCCAAGCCGATAGTCAAGTATACCAGTTAAAGTGTCTTCTAATGATATTGTTGATTGTTATTTTAAATGTTATTTTTGTTTGTCCAAGTTCCTTCAGTGGGACGACTCTTCACTGTGAATCATTCATCTGTAATTTTGTTTTTCTTCGAGCTTACTAATTGATGAATAATTGCATACGGAAACGATTCTGTGCGGAGACGGTGCAGTCTCTATTTCTAAGAATATCTTTTATTATTTTATATTAGCATAATTGTCGATCAGCTGGTTTTTTTAATTTTTATACTTATTGTCCGATGATGGGCTAAGCCAATTATTGCCAAAAACTTCACTTATAGCATTAATTAAAAAAATTATTATATAATAATATTTTGTATTATTGTTGTTAATTTATGACTTATGACTATAGGTAGTCAATACCATATACCATAGAATGGTGTGAATATCAGGTTCGTGGTGCAATAAAATAGTACTTTAAAATAAGTTTAAATACCTATTTTGAAAATATGACATTGTGTTTAGAGATTAATATGATATACATATAGGGTCGTAATGCAAAAGTTTCTACGGTTAATATTTTTTGAATAATTACGTAATAACAAATAAAACAGTTTAAGGTTAAATATGTATTATAAGTTTGACTATCAAAACTTAAACTTCAAACGCATTTCTTAGAAATTAGAGCTAAACGTGATCTTTTGAGCTGTACGCTTTATAAATTATAATAATATATTATTGTTAAAACAACCTAGCTAGTTGTTTAATAATATATATATTAAATAAACGCAGTTTGCAAAAACGTTAGCGACAAATCATCGCTTCAAACACCCCAACGGTTACATTGAACAATACGGTCAAACTATACAAAATATGGGTTCACCGAATGAAGCATCCAGCGATTTATTTAATAACAATGATGACAATCGTATGGTGACCAAGAATGAACTTGAAAACACCAACATGATTGATACTATACAAGTCGGTTTTATCATATTATAAACACAATGTATGTTAATTAACATTTATTTGGTTTGAGTTCAAATATTATTATCATAGATAGCGCATAGGTTAATATTAGTTTTTTTTTTTTTTTTAAATTTAAAGATTCATATACAACTACGACTAAAAGTAAACGCATTTCTACCACTAATACGATTTCAAAAAAAAGCGAAAAAAGCGCGCACAAATCTAATTCAGTGTCCAGGTTTCGTAGAAATCTCATCTTCGGCAAATCGAAAAATTGTGTGATACTACACTAAAAATACTGATAATATTCAAAACCTTTCTTTAAAATATGCATTTAAATAATGCTCAATATTTTTGGTTTGTTTCTTTGGTACGTACTTTTCAAGCACTATTTAAAGTAAAACGAAAAATTCGTTTATATATTCGAATATATACCCTCCCCTCACCACCTAACTAAAATCGTTTTTCTTGGTGTAAATATGACCTAATTGAAACTTAAAATGTGTATAAAAAGTTAATGTGTTAAATTAGAACTATTTTATACACTCCCTCTCCCCCTACTAAAACTTTTAAGTCCATTAAAAATTATGGTCAAGTGAGTATAATTATCTATAATTGTAGTTGGTAGCTAAATATTATATTTATGAAAGGGGAAAAGTAGGTGTCGAGTGTAACAAATCGATCGTTCAAAAGGTTTGAAAATTTAATTCAAGGTTCCTCATAAGTTGCCTATTTAAAAAAATATATCGAAACTACATAGCCACAATATTTTTTTATAACTGTTTATAGTTAGAAAATTCACAAAATTCGTAAAAATTACATACATTTTAAAACTATTTTATAGATAAAAATGTATAAAATGTTCAATTTTTATAGCGAAGAGTTGAATATTAAAAAACAATGTTTTTCATAAATATTTCATACAGTATATCCAAAAAAATTATATTATATTATGACGTGTGTGGCGTGTTTACTCTTTGCGTGGTCTAGCTCTATACAAATTGGAAGTTTCGTCTATTATTTATTTAAAGATTTAAAACGAAATAAGACTTCCTACAGGCCGCATTTAACTCAGATTTGTATTTTATTTAAAATAATGGTATAGTATAATTTATAAAAAAATGTTTAAAATTGTATTATTTTTGAAGGCAAATTATAAAGTTGGTGATTAAAATATTTAATAAACGGAGATTAATTCGGCCCATAGAATACTAACCTCTATAAGTTAAAAAAAAAATTATCAAATTTAGTTGATTCTACAGAACAGTATCATTATATACCCTATTTTTGTGCACAAAATTATATTGGCACCGGGCGCCTTAAAATATCTATTCACAATCAGATTTGTACAAAAACAACAAGAACCTTGTTACCATGTGAATTACAAGTGTTTGAAAAAAAAACAACTTTTTGTGGGTTCGACATTACAAAATATTTTTAATATCTGCCATTTATAAGTTAAAACTGTTTTTTGTGTACTTAATCTATTTACCTTACATTCCTCTAACTATCTTAACATTATGTCAAACTTCTCAGCTCTTGAAGATATGCCTGATGAGATCGAAATTATTCAGTCCACGACTGAATTAATGATTATACCTGTGCAGCCTACAAATTCCGAGAGTGACATTCGATTGCCGGCCAAATATGCAGCCGATCCGTATTCGAAGCAGGGTTTAAATGTTTTCACGGAAGTATTCCGGCCTGCGAGTTCGCAACGGGAAAATTTGGTACAATGTGTTGTTTCAGGGCTCGAGTCGCCGCCGGATACGAAGGGATTAAACGTGTACGCGGAAGTGTTCCGGCCGAGATCGGAACGAGAAATTGTACAATTTGTTGCAGTGCCCGAGACTCCGTTGTTTGTCTCGCCGTCGGTACTGACAGGGTTGAAGGTTTATGAGGAAGTGTTCCGGCCGAGGTCGGAATGAGATTCTCCAGTACCTGTTGCACCTCTTGAAAAAAGTTCTTCTCATCGGACACTGCTGCAGGGGTAGTTCCGCGGCGTCGATCATTGTGGGGCCGCACCAAAAGATTACTAGGCAAATCTTTTGCTGCGGCGCTACTGAAATGGCTTAAACTGCTTTTACAAACACTATCTATATAACGCTAAAGCAAGGTTAATCTATGATATTTCATCTATACATTTTTTTATTAAACAAGACATTCTTAGTTTTATTTTTAATAAAAAAATAATAATTCATAGATAAAATGGGAAATGTCTTATGTTTAATAAAAAAAAAATAAAAAAAAATAATAATTCATGGATAAAATATCATAGATTAACCTTGCTTTAGCGTTATATAGATAGTGTTTATAAAAGCAGTTTAAGCCACGTCAGTAGCGCCGCAACAAAAGATTTGCTTTAGTAATCGATCGACGCCGTGGAACTACCCCTGCAGCAGTGTCCGATGAGTCAGAAGAGCTTTTTTCAAGAGGTGCAACAGGTTCTGGAGAATCTCGTTCCGACCTCGGCCGGAACACATCCTCATAAACGTTCAATCCTGTCGGTACCGACGGCGAGACAAATAACGGAATCTCGGGCCCTGCAACAAATTGTACAATTTCTCGTTCCGATCTCAGCTAGAACACTTCCGCGTACACATTTAATCCCTTCGTATCCGACGGTGACTCGAGCCATGCAACAAATTTTACCAAATTTTTACCGTTTTCCCGTTTTTCATCAAAAAAAACTTATATTAAGCTATGCACTATCTATGATAATAATGTTTGAACACAAACCAAATTAATGTTAATTAACCTGCATTGTGTTTATAATATAATAAAACCAACATTGTATGGGAGGTATCAACCGTGTTCTCAAGTTTATTCTTGATCACCATGCGATTGTCATCATCGTTATTAAATAAATCGCTGGATGCTTCATTTGGTGAACCCACATTTTGTATATTTTGACTGTTGTTTAATGTAACCGTTGGGGTGTTTGAAGCGATGATTTGTCACTAACATTTTTGCAAACTGCGTTTATCTAATATATATATATATAAATTATTAAACAACTAGATAGGTTGTTTAACAATAATATATTATTGTTAACATATTTACTTAGTGAGTACCTATATAATATTATTTTTATATTTTCACTATGTTTAACAGTTTTAGCCATAATTTTTAATAGATTTAGTCATAGGTATAATAATGAATAAGACTTGACAAACAGGCTTATTATTTTTATCGCCTTATTCAATAAGGGGAAATCAAAGGGATGGTATGGTATGTGATCGGGAAGGGGTAAACTATTTTAAAATTTTATTCATTGTAAATTCACATAATAAGTATTAGGTAGTGACAATAGTTTTTTTTTTCTTAAAATATGTTAATATAAAAATATATAATAAAATAAATGAAACAAAAACAATATCATTATAATACAAATACCTCTGCCCGACTATTTGATCATATTTGGATTAAATAATATCATTTTTTTTCAAAACTAATAACGGAAAGAAAAATACATTTTTACTTTATGAAAAGTATACTCGTAAATGATAGAAAAATTTAAACATGTCTAGACAATGGGACATAAAAACAATTATTATTCAAGTACGTGTATTTACTTAATTGTAACATTATTTTTTATGAAGGATGTCATTGATAATTTTATCTTTTTAAATGTTGGTATATTACAGCAAAATTATTGTTATTAAATTAATTATATTATAACTTGTGACAAACTGACTACTACAACGGAGCCATTAATCTATTATAAAACTAATTAGACTACTTATAATTTATAATATTTTAATATTGTATTAACTAAACATTTAATGTGTCAAAATAATAGATTAGTTCAGTTACACTAAAATAGCACACTCAAGGCGTAATCGAATGGCAATTATTTATTACATAACATTCGTTTAAACGTGTGTAAAAACTAAAAATAAATTGTTGTCATAATTAAATAAATACATTTTTGCCTAAAATTTTTGTTGAGATACGCACTACACTATTGTGAATTCTTAAGAATTTCAAGACTTGTTCTCTCTGTCTTACAAACGCATAACATAGTAAATTGTACGCTCAAAAGATCACGTTTAGCTCTAATTTCTAAGAAATGCGTTTGAAGTTTAAGTTTTGATAGTCAAACTTATAATACCTATTTAACCTTAAACTGTTTTATTTGTTATTACGTAATTATTCAAAAAATATTAATCGTAGAAACTTTTTGTATTACGTCCCTATATGTATATCATATTCATCTCTAAACACAATGTCATATTTTCAAAATAGATATTTAAACTTATTTTAAAGTACTATATTGTACCAAGAACCTGATATTCACACCATTCTATGGTATATGGTATTGACTACCTATAGTCATAAGTCATAAATTAACAACAATAATACAAAATATTATTATATAATAATTTTTCAAATTAATACTATAAGTGAAGTTTTCTACTAATGTACATCGACAAGATGACCCCAAGTACTAAATAACCACTCTAGTCATCACTGTAATTTATCATATTATATTTTTACATTTTACAAAATTACTGATACATTTTATGTTATTTTTAATCTATTTATCAAACCGGAAGAGATTTTTTTCTACTGATATTTTGAGTTGAAGGTTAATAAAAACGTTCAATGGCATATGCATTATATTATATATATGGAGATTTCCAGCGAATAAAAAAACTCGTGAATATAGCTTAATTTATACACGAATTGAAATGCTCGGTACATTTTAACCCCAAACTTTATAAAATAAAAAAACCGTACCCAGAATTAGTAGTCGTTGCAATAACAATTGTACACACATGTATAATGTATAATAATAGTCGCTTGGAAAGAAAACTTGAGGGAATAAGAGTTATTATTGTTGCACAAAATGACTAAAAATCTCAACCAAGTACATACGTGGGTATAATATCGTGTTAAATAATATCATCGAATTAACCTTGAAGTTTAAATCCTACAACCGCTTATTAAATGTACTCACATTAATTTTAAATATTATATGATACAAGAGCATATTATTATCACTCACCTTCTTTGTTGAGAGTCACTCTCAACCTGGTGTCCCAGAAGCCGCCAGCCGAGTCTCTCCAGGTCCATCTCACCATCATGTACGAGTCAGTGACAGTGTTGTTGAAGAACGACACGCCACCACTGCCAGGATCAGCTCTGTTGAGCACCCAAGGAGCCGTCTATAACATTTTTTTTATACTTTGCAATGGATCAAATGCATTTTTTGTAAGTGTCGGGTTCGTAAAAAGTTAAATACACTACACCGTTGCATACATATTTAACAATAATGCATTACGTACTTGGCTACCAAAAACGAAGTCAAATAAAAAGAGCGACACCAGTGGAAATGTGTTCGTCATCGTGGCTAAATTAACTCTAAAATAACATTATTATTACTATTACTATTAGTAGTAACTGAAATGTGCGGTGTACTACGACTTTGATGGTAGTGTTGGAGGGGAAATCGAACCTTGGAATAGTAATAATTTATAACGTATGTTTTGTTTGTTTTATTATTATAGTTATTATTATTTTTTTAAAGAATCAGATATAAACCTGGGTCATTTGTAGATTCAGATCCATCGATTTGATAATATTATTATAATACCTACAACTGTGTGCTATGGAGAATAGCTACCTACTGATTATGTTCTATTTTTTTTAAGTTACAATGCAAAAACGCTGAACGGTTCAGTTACCGCAAACAGCGTATGCGGCATGGACTGCAATAGGCCATTATGTAAGATGTTTTTATGATTAAATTAATAAATTAGTTAACTATATAGGTATGTATAGTTTTGGGCTATTAATTATTATTATGACATCTAATACTATTGTGAAATACAGCAGCAAACTTGATAGACAATAATAAAGTTATTTTGCTGGTCTGTCAATTGTTGTCAACCATCATAGTACAAAAAACGTTACATTCCACAACTTATGCGCGTCACCACGAAAATTGTCGATAATGCTTATTTTTAGTAATACAAGTGTATTAATGTTTTAGTAAAATGTGAAATTTTAGAGGTTAGAACGAAGATTCGTCTTTATTTTTCTTTGTCAACAAACTCCACGTCTATTAGATATTATACTTAAAAAGTGTAATGTGTAAAATACGTAATTTGTTTGAAAAATCCGGGAAAAAAAGGATTTCTTAAGTATGGAAAAGAGGGTGGCAGTGACCTACACAAAATCATATTATAAGTAAACTAGAAAAAACTGTTCTATGTACATAGTGATTCACCAAGCACGCCCACCCCCATTCCCCCCCCCCTATAACAATGGATTTATCCAAATTCTGATTCATGGAATTTTTAAATATATCTACTTAAATAGGTACCATTTTTTTAAATGATTGAGAATGTTTGTACTATATACTTAAGCAGTGTCCTATTGCATTACAAACTTCTATTTTTTAAACTAACCCCCCCCCCTGATTTTTTACTGTAAATTATTAAAAAGATCATTTTCTGAAAATGTTGGTGTGTCTAATTCAAAATTCAAACGATTATAGTTTCTCAGTTATATAAATGCGTTTAATGATGGTATAGTCCTTAAAAATGGTTTTACCAAAGTTAATATATCTATAATTTAGATCATAGGTAAAATATTAAATCTATATTTATTATACTTGGACAATTTTTACAAATTATAAATGTTGATGACTTAATATCAATATAAATTAATAAGTACAAAAATTTAAAAATAGCCATGTTTAATGTTTATAGCCCTCCCATCAGCAAAGACCCTTTTTTTAATACAAAAAGTTAAATAACTCAAATAATACTCGTTTAAATGTTAATAAAAATGTTGATTTTGGTATGTCAAAATGTTCAGAAAAATTATCCGCAAAATAATTTACAGTATAAAATCGGGTTATCGTTTGAAAAATATAGGTTTGTATCTACACAGGACACTCTTTAATGGAAGTACAAAAATTCTCAAAAATATAAAATATGGTGTTTAGGTATATTTAAAAATTCCAAAAATCAAATTTTGAATAACTGTATTTTATTTAAAAAAAATAGAAGTGAGTTTGGTGAATCAACCTGTATAAATATTTTTTAATTTTTAGATATTATTAAAATATAAGTACCCACATAAAACACATAGTTTATTTTTTTAACATCACAATATTGAAATATCCAAAAATGTTTCAATTACAAGAATTTTACTTATTTCAAGATTACGACCATATTAAGCTGAAATGTATCAAAACAAGTCTCGAAACTTGACATTACCACGAATTTAACATAATGTTTAATATCATATTATATATTGGATGCATATCCTATTTTTCCATCTCTGCAGTAATATTATCTATAGAATAAAAATAAATTACGTGTAGTAAGGTAATTACAATAAAATAGCAACAATATACTAAAATTATAAATATAATTTCAATGGACTGTGATTAAATTGCAAATAATAAATAATTTTTCTGGTAATTTCGTCAACGATATAATAGAATAGGAACACTTCAGGCCGTGACTCAGCGGTGGTACGCATAATTTTGCACGTAAAATGTACATTAAATGCGTAAAGATTGAATAAAAATAATAAACGAAATATTGAAATATAATTATAATAATAATAATTGCAATACTATTTTATTCAGGTGCGTAGGTTAGGTTAGGTTAGGGATGAGGGGTTGTTTGCTGAAAAGTATTCTTGCAATAAAGTATATTTACTAGTAATTACATACCTACGGTTTAGGAGGTTATGACAGCTATAATATATATTGTGAGTTGAGACTAACTATAATTGCATTAAAAAAAATGTAGTAATGATAATGGGGTAGGTGAGATTAAAGTGAAAATGTGCGTCTCCGGTGGTCTCGAGGATGCGTCAAGTAAGATGCACATCATATGCGACCTATATACATATAATACAAAGCTGTGCAGTAGCTAGGGCTTAAGCGCCCCCGCCCCCCTAAATATCAATTGGAATTTCTATTTTGACCTGTTGCGGACTCGAATTGGCTTTAAAAGGCATAAGAAATAAAACATATAAATAAATAACAATAAGCATAAGTTTTTAAAAACGCACGAGTTTAAGTACTGAACTAACAACATGTTTTAAAAAAGATTTATTGCTAGTGGTGTAACTATGATGAATCATATGAATCATCATTGATGATAATATGCAAGTTTTTGATATTTTTTATGATTATTCTTAAATATAAACCAACTAATTTTATTGTAATAAGCCGATAGTACCCTAACAATAAAATATTGTAGAATCCCACCCCCCTCCACCCAGAACAAATTCTGGCAACGCCACTGATTCACAGGTTCCTTAGAGGCATAGATATAGTATAATGATAGTGTTGTTCATCCGTACTATTATTCATTTGGAAGATTTGAAATAGTCTAGGATCATAGTTCATAATAATTTATATACAATCAAGCATGTCATGACTGACTGATCAACGTAGAGCATAAACTATCATAGATATATACTTAAAATGTTCACAGTACCTCCGTACAACTATGTAGTTGTGCAATAAGTAAGGATTTTCCAAAATTCTCTATTTAAATAGGTGCTCACACAGTCACATAAGGATTTTGAGATTTACAAAAATAATCCAAACATTTTTTTGTTTACAATTAATAGTTCCCAAAAGTTACATAATATATAATTGTAATAGACAATATTCTTAATAATACAAATTAGAAATTTTTTTTTCTTTTATACAAATGGTACCTAACATAAAATAAAATTGTTATAATGATTATGATTTATGATTGGATATCTACATTGTATTCTGTATAATTTGGTCGCTATATTTTTTACTTGTGCAGTCACGCTGATTAAAATAATAAATACATATTTTTGTTTTCGGCTAACATTTGGTTGCCTGCAAGAAAAAAAATAACTTGTTGCTATATTGACCGATTTAAAATTAAAAACTTTCTTTTTTCTATTTTTTTT
This sequence comes from Nasonovia ribisnigri, assembly GCA_027563435.1. NCBI lineage: Eukaryota > Metazoa > Arthropoda > Insecta > Hemiptera > Aphididae > Nasonovia > Nasonovia ribisnigri. Next base: position 92,761 of record JANEHU010004621.1, on the reverse strand, counting down.
TTAATTTTTGAACACACGTTAGGTATTTAGAATATTAAATAGCGAATTGAACAAAGTTTGAATCACATAAAAAATTGTATTTTTTACGGGCAATGAAGTGCACTAAATAGCAACTAATAAAGATTGAATAATACATTTATTATACAATTTGTTGATTAGTTATTATATTTATATATTGAATATTGCTGCATAGTGTCTCCGGTGACAAATTAAATGCCGTTTGATTTATCCTTTCTACTCCGTTAAGTGTAAATACTAAACTGCGAAGATTTTTAACACTGTAATTTGAGTTGTATTTTTACCTGCAATTATTAAATACATATCAAAAATTATATCCAATCATAATACATAATAACTATTTTATTTTTTGTAAGCAACGACAACAATATACCAGTAGAAACAATAATAATTTAAATAAAAAGTGGCTTGTATGAAAATACGAATCTTGCTGAATTCACGGACGAACACTTTCTAAAAAATAAGTCGAAAACAGTGGATTTTCACAAAGTCACAGAGGCATCTGTTTTAGTAATTTGGATCTATACCATGTGACCGTGAAAACTGGGTATACTATGTATAATTAAATCACCCATATTACTCGGTACCCTAAGCAAATTTTTGAATTCTGTTTGCGGAACATGAAACTAGACTCTATTGGATTATCAATTTCCCGCAGACAGAGTATGTGTAGGGTATTACTGAGTAATTCAGGGAACTGTTTTATAGAGTTCAGTGTACTCAGTTCTCGTGGACACATGGTATACATAATAGAGATTATGCTGATCCTGCACAGAGTTTCCCGTGACAAGTTGGATAATGCCAGTGGATTTACCCTATCTTAGACTCCATTAAACGTAAACTACAGATATTTTTAATACATTAATTCTGGTGGTTTTGACCAAATAAAAAATAAAATTACATCCAATTATAATAACTATATTTTATTTTCTGTATCCTAATATAGTTACATAATACAAACGAAAAAACATTCGTTTATCGTGAGCCAAAATCCCTGTGCGAGCCACATGTTATTAACATAAAAATAATAAAATATGCAAGTCAAGAAGCGCGAGCATGAATAAAAAAAAGTTCCACCCGACGATCACCATAAATTTAAGTCACTTGTGATACGCGTATACTTATATTATGTCATATTGTTCTGAAGATTATGCGAATTGACCTTTTTTAATCCATTTATTTTTCAGGCTGATGCACATTTTTTTTGTTTCTGTTGATGAGAAACATCTAATGCGGTGGGTGAAACCGTTTTTTGGGGTGGCGACGATCATAACTTGCGCATATCTAGTGGGCTTTTAAAATAAAGAATAATTTTTCTTAAAAAATCTGAATATTATGTTCCTGATTATACCATATTTATTTCTTTTGATAAACCATCCTTTCAATTTTCATACATATACTTTCCATACAAAAGAATTTCAATGTTTCGCATCTATCAGGCGTCCCACGACGGCTTCCTTTTTTTATTTTTAAAAGCCAGAAGTGTGCCCACTAAAAGGTGGGAAGTTAGTAGCAGTCTTTATGAGTATTTTTGATGGTAAAATTATATAATAGTTGGCCACTGTTTACATAATATTAACAATTATTTTTTATATTTTGATGTAATTAAAATTACAATATTCACGTTACAAATCAAGACTATTGCTGATTATTTCATTTTCAGTTACCTAAAATCGCATTTGATCGTTACTGAGTACATGACACATTTTTATTATTTCTTACGCCTTACTTATATACTTACTCCCTATTATGACATGTGTGTACCCGAATAGCCTATCCGTAACGCCGTTTTACCATGATTATTGTACTATTAAAATTGCTTAAATATATTATGTACAATGATTTATTTTATTAACAGATAATGTATTACTATAGTATTATTCAGTAGATTTAGAGAAGAAAAATGTATAATATAAATTAAATATAACGATATTACGACATTTCCGATATTGTTCCCTAAATATTATGATGTACCTAAGCGCAAAAAAAAACATAAATAAATATTATCATTCTCATATTATACAATAATACAATAACATTAGATTATTGCAATAAAGTATGTGGGTGTTTACTAAACAAAAGAAAAACTCCACATTATTTTGTTATCTATTTCTAACAGATACAATAGATAGTAATCACATAAAATATATTGTTTGGTACTATATAATACAGATTGTGACAAGTAGGCCTGAAGAATGAAATAACTTTTGTTCTTATCAATATTTAAAAACTTTTTTTTTTATATATATAATTTATGGTCACTTGCGCTACAGGTTATAAATATATTTTAATTTTAAATTCTAAATTTGATTTAAATTATTTTGGAAAAATTCAAAATAGTAAATTTGTAAATCTAATTATAAGAACAACTGTGATTCATCTAAGTCAAGTGGTTTATCTTTAGGGAATTTTTTAAAACATCAAAATTTATTTCAGTAAATTAATTTATAGAAGGTAAGAAATAACTTTTTCAAAAATATTATTTTTGAGAATTTGCTGACATGAGTATATTTATTAAATCATTTATTCGTCATATAATTTTCACAATTTTTGACATACGCTTAAGATTAGCATAATTTTTAAAGGTTTTCATATTATACTGTTTCATGACCATTTAGTTCATCTTTATTTGTTTGAATTAATCCAATAAAATGTATCATTGACCTATTATAATAGGTGAATGAAATGTATAGAAATTTCGCAGGCGAATGTATAAATGTACAAAATATTTCGTTTGGATTTTAAATCAAGGAGTTTTCCGTGAATAATTTATTTTTATTTTCTCACCAATAATAACATAATATCATAGTATCTCTACCATAAGTTGAGTAAATTAAGGTTTTCCTTAGTAAGTCAACCGAACAAATATGTGTACCTACACGTGAAGAGTGTATAAGCCAAAACGAAGTCAGCGTCGTTGATAAAAAAAGATTACCGCGCTTGTAAAATATATCGGCTATACTATTTTAGTTTGGTCTGAGGTAAAATAATGAGAGTTTAAAAGACAATGAAAAATATTGCTGTCGTTGTGGTTTGAAAGGGTTATGAACGTCGGCAACGCAAGGTGGTCGAGTGCGGAATCACACGTGGGAAGTAGTATATTATTACGATACCTATACATTTCACCTCGACGAAACATCTCAACAGACTGTCGCTGTGCGTCAAGTACGTCAGGTATTTATCTTCTCCGCCTGACCGGTATCTCACAGCTTTCGTGGTGTAATATATATACATACATAATACGGTATACCTATATACATATACTTTACTTACATACATTATAATATACACTGATATGCAAGTGCGTGTGGTATCACATCGTGTGTTATATAAACGTCGTATGACTATATACGATATGTATATATGTGTGTGTGTGACGTACACTGTATACTATATCAAACGAGAAATCAATTCCAAACCACATGTCAATCGAGAGACATATTATTTTCTCAGAACGTTAATCGATAGGAGCTCCAAACTTTGCGCGCGCACGCCATATAATAACACGTTACGGTACATGAATTTTTATCGACGTTCACGTCCGTATAATAGTTTACTATATAATATTATTATAATAATATTATATCTGCTGGAGATATTATATAGGTAACTCTAAAAACTGAGGAAACGTACGGCGGTGCTTCTGAAACGAAATATATTAGGCGTACCCATTAGTACATATAAATTATATTACAGTCGTACACATTCTTATGTAATATTTCTATGTACCTAACGTTTTTTTATGTAGGTACATAAAGTTTAGGGCAAAAATAGATATTGTATCTTTGGTATTGCCGGTCACACGAAAAAAATCGCTTACATATTATATATTATATTATATATTATGTTGCAGTTAAAATACGAAAACGGCAGTGGCGCCCGGTCAACAGAAACTTACTAAAAGTATTTTCAAAAAAATGTTCCCGGTCGAAGTCGGGTAATACGAAATATAAAAAGCGCAATAACCTAACGAATTCCTATGACAAAAGAAAATAATGGTTTTTCCACACAAAACTTTCACACGGATAAAAGGAGAAAGACACATAAAAGCCGATATCGAACTTTGTGTGTGTGTGAGTGTTTGCCAAGAAATTCAATATTTTAGAGCGTGTTGATTTTACCATTAAAATGGTTTTTCCTATCGAATTTTGACCAACCAGTCCGCAGGCGCCATTTGAGGGGCTTAACCTTTCAAATATTAGAATTATCGCCTCCACAAATTTGTATTTTTATTGAAGTATTAAATCCTTCATTAGTTCTATCTAATCCATACGTTATGTATCAGTAAACGTTTTTTTAAGAAATTATTTTCTTTAAGTTCAAATAATGATTCATCATTTGGATCTGCTTACAGAACATAATATAGGTTTAATTATAGCATTGTAAATTAGTAATTACAATAAAATACTGATAATATTCTAGTATATTTAGTCGACACTCGATAATAGCATTGATATAATATAATTTGTATATTTAATCAATGATAGTGAGTGCTTATTTTTATAAATTTGCAATTTCGGAACGACGGTTAGAATTGTAATATATTATAATAGTATATGATAGTACCTAAATGTTGTTGTTTGTTTAAATAAAAATATTTTTCATTTTAGCATTAGGTAGATGTACCATAATATAATATAAATGAAGGGAAGTGGGTGAAAAAAAAACGATGACTGTATAGTTATAATATTATGTTACATAAAATTATATGTTGTTTTAAAGGTATTTGAACAGGGTATGTGTCGGGAGGGGGGGGGGGCAATCCCCGCACTGGCCTGTTTCATTTAAGCATGTAATCGCCTCAAAGTCAAAAACTGATAATGCACATTTGCCAATGACCGATACTATACCTATGTATATTATAATATGGGATGAAAATCAAAAACCGTAAATTTGCGCGATGTCATAGTATATTATGACCATTAATAATATTACCAATAATAATATACCATTAAGAGTGTCGAGTACTTATACTGCAGTATAATATACGTATATAATATAGTCTAGGTACGATTCCTTTATATTCCGACGTCGTATAGTTTTTGCGCAATATATATTGTCATATTATATACCAAAGTCGACGTACGATTTATTTATTTATTTATTTTATTACAGGTCGTTTTTTACTTTTTCTCCTTTTACGTCCCATTAAACTCGCGTATATTATATTATATTTACTCGTGAATTATGCGCGTATTGTACATATACCCGTATTAGAGGCGAACACGTGCAACGTCATAAAAAAAATTAATAAACAACGCGTGTGCGTAGGTATACATTTTACATCGCTGTACCGCAGCGGTCGTATACACGCGTATACCAGATACCGCGTTCGTGTATAGGCGGTAGGTCGCGACGACAACGACGACGACTCGGAATATTATAAGACAATAATAATATTATATGCGTGTACAATACGCACACAATAATAACGTATTTAAGTAGTGTGCGGATGTGAGTGTGTGCACATTATGTGCGTTATTCGCTTCGGAAACAAATTTGTTTGAAATTTAACGACGGCCGTCGCGGTTTTTATACTTGTAATATACCATGTTATATTAGGTACCTACCTGTGCATTATATACGTTCATGTACGTTTGTGCGACGAGTGTGTGGTGGCTGGTACACATAGGTACATTGTCACTACGACGTGACGTTTTATAATATTATATTTAAATGAACCATTCGTTTTTTTTTTTTTTTTTTAAACGCGCAAAGTATACGACGAACAGTTAACTGCGGGTCGATTTGTTATGATCACAACAATACACGTGTTGTCATGTACCTATGTACGTGTGCAGTAAAAATGATATAGGTATACGCTAATTTTTCACGTTGACATAATTTGAACGACTCGACGCGTATACATATTACTCGTTGCGATAAAAACAGGGAACAATACACTACATTAGCAATAAACTAATGACTAATATAATGTTTACAATACGCATATCATTACTATAAATAATAGGTTAGGTTAACCTAACCTTAGGTATACCGCCGCGAGTGCCGTGAAGATGATAATAGTCGTATTGTGTATAGCACATATATATATATATATATATAAGGCTGGTAAACAGCCAACTCGCAGGAAGAAACGTGTATGAGTTTTCAACCGACGTGATCGGTGACGGAATTTTTTTGCCCGTGGCCGTACGACGAATCTTCGAAGATCCCTACTCGGCCCATCGAGTATCTCCGTCCTACGAGATAATAATATGAAACGTCAAAAATCCCACTGTTATACAGGTACGTTTATCATATCATGCACGGTGCATGCCCGCCACAATTTTTTCATTTCATAACGAATTTATTCTAATTTTTCTTCGCGGAAATTTAAAATATAGGTACCATACCCGTTTTAAAAATTCTTGAGATTTTGTATACTTTTACATGTCTTATAAGATTGTCCAGTATGTAACCAATAGGCAATACAACCGCCCCCCCTCCCCCCACACACACACCACCATTTATTCTGTAAATTATTTAGTGGATAATTTTGTTATAACCTAGTCCCCAATTCATAATTTGAAAGAGAGTGGTTTTCCAGTTAAAATGTTTAAACCGTTGATAAATGTTTGTCCTTAGTACTAATGTAAATTTGAGTTAATACTCAAAAACTGCTCGTTTGAATTCGGATTTTGCAAAGGATTTGCTAAATAGTTTACAGTGTATAATAAAGGGGAGTTGGTTCATTTGACAAACAGAAAGTCGTTCTGCTACTATTATTTACCCAAGGCATTCCTTGTAAGATGGAATGAAACAAAACCACTACAACTTGAAAATATGATCTTATAGGTGTGTTCCAAAACTCGGATTTCGAGTAAACGCGTTATCAAAGAACAGGTGGCTCGGCGGAACGCTATCCGTACAAATCCTACAATAATATAATATATAAAGCTGCGAGTACAAGCGCAGCGGTTAAAAGTCTCGCGATCGTGATATAATATAATCAATGAGTATGTTTTTATTTTTGCGTTTTTAGTATAAACGCGGCTCTGTAACAATAATTATTGCTCCGGCAGTAATAAACCACGTGCAATAATGCATAAACCTTATATATTTTAACAACACTGCGCGTTGATGGCGCGACATAGGTACGCATAATCATAATATACCGATCGCATATATAGCGTATATATATATATAGTGGGTTTAGTTAACCCATTATAATATATAGGTATATTACAACATGTTACAGTCCCCTCGTGCGGTCGCGGATTAATGAAATTGCGAGCCGATAAAATGTGACCAAACACACACACGCACGCACTATATATATAATATAATTATACTAGGCACCCATATCACGCGCGAATAAGGTGTACTTACGTTTTTCACGTTTTTATTTTTTATTTCTTTTTTACACGTGTTTTCCGCCGCGCACTCGCGAGCCCGGCCCGACGTTCGCTTTCGTTTAAGTCGTAAAAATCGTTTCTCGCGTATTATAATACTGTATATAATATATATATTTGGTCGCACGGGACCGTAATAACATCGCAGGTATTACCTATATAATATATAATATATATAATACTGCGGGCGAGGTATACGCCTAACCGGGTCTTTAATACACACACACACACACGTGGTATATACCTGCAGCCCGCCACTGTCGTATACGCATTATATATATATACATTGGTATATAATATGGTTTATATTATGTTTTACTATTATGTATTGCGACGGTGCCTGCCCAAGTACGTGCGCCGATTTATTATCGCGAACACGCGCGCGGGAGGTCGACACGCGATAACCGGCAATTCCGTTTTGACGGGACCGCGGTTCTCGAAAATCACTCGCTCGATCGAGTCCGACTCCGCACGGGACGCATATTATAATGTCTGGCTTATTATAGGGGGAGGCTAATTTGGGGGGGAGGGGACACGCGGGGCCCGTGACCCTCCCCGTTCGCGCGCGTATTTTATGCCATTTTTCTGTCGTCGCGCCGAGGGCATCAATCTCTCTGTTACCATACGATTAAAATAAATTCAGGGACTGGAACCTTGATGGTTTTTACGGTGCCGGTTCCGATTTGGTTTTCAGAAAAACTAAAATTATTTCGGTTTCGGTTTCCAGAAAAACAAAAATTAAAGTTTCGGTTTCTTTTCGGTTCTTAAAAAATTTTTAATTCGTTGCCTGTTTTGGTTTTATACATAGGTAAAGTGAAAGTATCGGTTCCGGTGAGGTTAAGGTTTTTAAATTAATTTAAATAAGAGTTCCGGTGAGGTTCCGATAGTAAAATAAATTTAAATAAGAGTTTTGGTGAGGTTTCGGTTCCCAATATTCAAAAGGTTCTGGTTCCAAAACCGGTTCTTTTCGGTAAGGTTCCAGTCCCTGGATTAAATGTCAGGTTTTTATATAATATACTTTCTATTAAACACCTATTATGTATTTTGGACAAATTATGATGTTATTTTCAGAAAATATGAGTTATAACTATTATAAATATTATGTACGATTTGAATTTTTCATTTGTGCCCACATTTCTAAATACGCTCCTACCTATACGCACCTATTGTGGGTATATAAAACCGACAGACTGACAGAGGACGGTCGGCATAGCTTCTAAATCACACACAGTACGGTATTATAGATGCAGAAATAGATGTAGAATGATACGAGGCGGTTCATTTAGTGTACAAGACTGCGGCAGCAGTTTCAGAAAACATTAACTTTTTTGAAAATATTCTACGCGTCTAAACTTTAAGTACTCGTAAGCAGCAGCTTATACGTTAAAAAACAATGAAATGTGTGCATACAGATAAGCACTAAAAAAACCAAACACAAACTGCATGAAACAGTAGAGGAGTCAGAATTTTTCTTTGGGGAGGGGCTGATAATGTGTTTTAACAAAGGTATTATTTTAGGTTTGGGTTCTTTTACCGTAGCCACACACATTTGTGTTTGCGGTAACTTTCATAGACCATGGAAATGATTATTTAATTTTCTTAAAATTTCGGGGAGCCATAGTCCCCCAGCCCCCTTTGCTACGCCTCTGATATGCAGTACCTATACTATGCACTACGTTTTTTTTATATTTTTTTGTATATATGTGTTTCTATAGAAATATAAACTTGGAAAAAAGTTTTAAAAAAATATAATCTTGCGTATAATAGACGAATACTATTTTAGAAATCCCGCGGATAAGTAAATCTCACAGTTTGTCTATTTAGCATTCGAGTAAACGTCTATAACTCGCGTTCAATAACCTTGCTGAAGAGTGGCTTGGCAATATAATATACATGTCACATCTAAAATTATTGAACCAATCATCAAATGTATATTTATTAATCATTATAATTTATTAATAGATTTAAGTACCTACCTACGTACATTTGTGATAAACGTACAAACATTTTGATCAACTACACAAACGTACTTGCTAAGTAGGTATTGCAATTAATACTTTTAAAATGTATTTGTATTTACGTTCAAATATACGTATTCTGAATACATTTGAAAAAAATTCTTAACGAGACTGGCAGGTAGTCAATGCGTACACTAAACATAATATCATAATCTTATGGATATTGGTAAACCTATAATAACGACCGACTGTGGCCTACGTATATTATAGTCCATTGTTCCGAGAATTTTTTATTTCACTTGTTGTGTAGTTATATGACTTATGTTCATGTGTTTAGTTATACTTCGGATTTCGACATCTGTACAGTGTTACAGTGACGCAGAGTACAAACTTACGTACCTACTTGAAACGGTGCATCTGAGATTTTTACCGCTTGAAATCATAATATGTGAGTGGCCGAGCAACGTGATTTACTGAGTAAAACGACTATGTCACTATATGGTATTACTTTACTCGCTTAAAATAACGTATTGTTAATAATTGATTTTAATTTTGACGCTTATAACTGCAGTTACCACCTTATTTACTATAGTAAAAAAACATAAATATTAGATGAAAAAAAAAATATTGCACATTTAGCTCATTAAACAATAATAGCGTACCGATTTAATGTGTATTTAACGAGGTACCTATCGTGGTGTGTGTTTTTTTTTATCGCCATGACGTCCCTGGGCAGTTCTTAATAATCCACGAAGAGGAGTATGCCCGAACTCCGGCTTGGGTAAAAATCAATTAGTGGAAACGTTAGTTTTTTCACATTATTTTTTTGATCTATAATCATCGTATAAGAAATATTCACATGCAATGTTGATACCAAGTTTAAGAATGTACCTCCCCAATCTGACTTAAGTCTGCCCATTATCCCATATGTATACGTCGACGTCGAATTCAAGAGGTGCAGCGTATAGGTAGGTACTTCGTTATTGATGCGGATAACCGAGATCTGCACAGTAACCGAATTAAAATCAACCGCAGATTAGACCAAACTGGTTTAAAATAAATTCAAGTTTTACTTTACAGATAAAATATTTAAAAGCATCTATGTGTGGATATATTTCAGTGTATTTATAATTCAACACTGAATACACGGAAGGCAGGAGAGGCTCCAATCCAAAGGCTAATCCAAGATTTTTTTTATTTTATGCAAGCAATCGAAATAAATAATTTCAAAAAATATTCGTTACGCAAAAAATGATTAAATCATGCATTCGTAATAAATTTAAATTTCTCAACAATTCAATTAAATTTAATAAATTAGAGAAAATAGGAGTTGTGAAATAATTATTAATTAGTACCAACCTAATTACATATAGTTATTTTGATATAGACTTATTCATTATTTTATTTTTAAATTGCGTAAAATTACGCTTATAACTGTAAAACACTAAAACGGTAGGAATTACTTTTTTGTTAGAAGTGAACAGAACCGTATGAAACTTGAAAGTCGAGGCCACGTCCATGAGTCTTATGTTTCGGAACAGATCGGATTTTTAATCCGTGTAAACTTCAGTTTTGTACTCGACCATTACAGTCACTTTCTACTACACTATAGGCATTATCATAAAACATATTGTTATAAAATATTTAATTAAAATCAATAAAATGCGATGTTATGGTGTCTATATATATAGGATTGTTGAATAAAGTTATCACTATGTAACTTGGAAAAAATTAACATATTATTGCTAAAATAAATTTACTTATCTAAACCTATATGAAGCACACAGGTACCTATATACTTTATCACCATTCACCATACTTCGGACCATTTTTTTTTCATCATCGTCGACGAAAAAAAAGATCATTTTAATCTATCGATTCCATCGTATGTCGTTGCAGGTCTCTCTTGAATAGTTGAGTACGGCTATTGAATAGCTGGCTTTATGTGCATAATTATTATCATATTATTAGAAACGATGCCAACGACCCAATTCAAATCAAATATTCTTGGAAAATTATGATTAAAAAAAAAAAAACATAACTCGTGACTTTGTACAAAATAAAAATAACTGACTGTCAAAACACGTTATGAAATAAATAGGTTTGTTATAATTAAGTGCATTTGTACTATGATTTGAAACGTATACTTATTTAATAAATGTTTTATTACAATCACTATAATTATTTTTACTCTACTGTTTATAATTTATCACACAAAAAAAAAATCATTATTAACTGTAACGTTATATTATTGTAAGTGAAAACACTAAATAGGATTACATTTTTTATAATGACATAATATTATAATTTAACGTACAATAGATGTACCTACCTCACGATTTTATATTAAAAATGTCATTCAAAAAACAAAACGCAATATATGCAATAAACAACATTAAATAATTTCACTTACCTTTTACAGGGTTTACACGGTATATAATTGTGGACTCGAGTGTTTTAAAATTACAAGACGTTTAAAAAAATCAAAAACAATAATAATTGGGTCAAACTATTAACGTGTGTAATATTATAGTCTTGTTTCTTTTTTCCACTCTCTAACAGTGAGAAGCGCACAAGCTCTAATATATTTTTACGCTGTATATTATATCGAAACCATATCTAGGGCTGTCTGACAGCAACAATATTACATGGGGAATCTGAGTGGTTGGATACTAACAATTATAATATTTTGATTCGTATAATATTGTTCACCACATGTCGAAACACGACAGCAGAGCGAATTGTCGTACAAAAACGATTATTATACCGCTCTCGGTTTTTGAAGATTTTGGGCAAGTTTAATAATATAAGGTCTCTTATTATACCCTACGACGGATTATGCTAACGGTGCTGACAACCAGACCATATAGGGGCACAAATTTAAAATTTTACGTGGAATGCAAAAAAGTGTCATCAACAGCCAAACAAGATGAGATCCGCTCGCAAAATGAGTATTTTACAGATTTAAAAACTATTATTTATAATTATTTAAAAATCGTTCGTTATTATTCTATCAATTGGGTAATACAAACGACAACGAGTACAGCAGAAATAAGTATATAATACAAAATGGTTATTATTTTTTTTTTCAATTAAAAACAATTGAACGAAAGGAAATTTGATAGTTAATATTATAAAGTATACTTAAAATGTTCAATCAGTAATACGTATATTAATGATAGCTAATAAGAATTAAAATTTGAAAAATTGTGACGTTTGTCGATAAAAATGTCCAAAACCATCAACAGGTTATTCATTTGTGTAGTAGCAAAGAGTCTACCAATATTTCAATAACAAATCTGTCAAATATAAAGTGCCCCTAGGCAACCCCTAAGTACCTATCGTATGTCGCCACTGGAGCCGCCCCTGCAGTCGAAGGACGATACCGAAGACTAACACGATATAGTAATTCATTCGATTTTACTAATTTCAAGTCGCACAGAATAGGTACACCGATGGTGGCGAGCATATTATAGGAAATATTTACAAAATATAATATTACGATTCGAATGGTAAAAAATAAATACGCCAAACGAGTCTCGGCCAGCCCGTCGGCCGGGAAGTGTTGCGAAAAATCATTAGTTTTATATACATATTATACAACAAATGAGTATTATAATTTATTGAAAACGCCCACCCGTCTCACGATAGATGTAAACAATAATTATATGTAAACAGTACTAAACACTATAATATTATACATCGACGTGAATATTATTATACACAGTAACAACAAGTGTTTGGTATATATTTTGAGTTTATTTTTATTTACAATAACTAAAAAATATCGTAAATTTACTATAGCATTTTTTTTACCATTGTTATTATTAATATTAAATTATTACAATAAAAAAATTAGGAACTGGTAGATTTCTCTGTTTTTATGTTTTTGTAAAAACTTTTTTTTTTACAACAGTTATAATATAATATTCATAAATATATATATATATCATACAATATACTGCAAAAAAGGATTTTTATTTTAGCGTATCTAAAATTCATTATACACATAAATACAACTACACACTGGCTGGAGGGACGGGGGGAGGGGGCACAGGGCAGTAAGCTTAATTTGATAACAACAATCTGGTATAGTAGGTGCGCTCGAAGAAACAATAATACAAATCTACTTTTTCAACAGAGAATAACAGCAATAATTTACATTAAAAATAATAATAAATAAATAACTATAATAATATAAAATATAAAAACGCATAAATTTCAAATTTACCACTTTACACAATTTTCTTTTATATATAAATCGAAAAGACATTTTGTTTTTTTTAAAAAAATATTCACAATTCCTCGTTTTCAAAATACAATCGGTTTTTTTAGTTATAATTTTTTTTTACGCATTAGTAAGCATTGGGAAAAAATGGTAACCCACTATTAATAATAATAAGACGGGACGAGGAAAAAAACAAAACAGTTTAAAACAATGATTCTAAAAATTATAAAAAAAAAATAATATATATATATATTATGGTGGAGATACACATAGAGATAGGTTCGCAGAATTATATATATATATATAAATATGTATACATATACAATTATTTATATATATGTATAAATATATACATACATATACATATTATTATGTGGGGAGTGTGAGCCATTATTGAGACAACTAGTCGAAAAGTCTTGTCAAACGGACTCGTTTTGCTTTTATGTTGTTATCGCGGAAACAAAACACAAATGACTATATATTATATATTTATAAACATATAATATATTATGTATGTATGTACCTATAATTATATATATATATATTGGCTCAGACGATTTTTTTTTTTTTTATATATTAATATATACGTTTGAGGTTAAAAATGTCACGAAAATTACGATTTTATACAATATAAAACACTATAACATGATCAATTTCGAGTGCGTTTCCTATTATAGCGGCACGTATTTGCGTTAATAATATATGGGACAACGGGCAAAATATGAGAAATACGCGATGACGGTGACACCACACACGCCAGAGGGGATCGACGACGACGACAATAAAAATTAATATAATCAAATAACGCACATCTCAAAACTAGTCGAATTATTTGTCAATAAACGTCGTCGATTATAATATAATATTATATAAAAAAAATATGCCACGGCGATGCTCACGACATAAATAATAAATATTATCAACATATTAGTACACGAGATACACAACTATACAGTTGAAACGGTCCGTTTAAAAACAAATTTTTTTTTTTTGTTAAAATTTTATTACATTCGATTTTGAATTTCTCGACTTCAAATTTTATATTTCGCGCGTCGTGTGCGTAAAATCCTCGGCGTTGGGGCTCTCGGGAAGTGACGTTGATGATATATCGCGTGTGTATGTGCGTCGCAATTAATTGTTGTGCCTGCGTTGTAATATTTTATGGCTGCTGAACGACTGTTGTGCCGTGTGTGTAGTGGTGGTATCCGCGGCGTGTTGTGCGGCGTCCCGGTTGACACCAAAAATATTGTATTGATCTCCCCGTGAAAAAAAAAATCGTCATCTGTCGTCCCGCACGGATAGCGCTGAACATAATAACTTTGGAATAATTAGCAGCAGCAGCAGTCGTCTCATACGATCAACGGTTCTTGTCGCGAACTCTCCTCGGGATTGCGACCGTCGCCGGAGGATCGCGTCGACAGTTCCTGCGGGAAAAAAAGAAACAAACGTAATTCGTTAAAAATCGTATTTTTATATTTTTAAGTACCTATACAATATATTTTAACAATATCGTTTCCCATATAATACTGTCGTCGTCGTAGTAGTAGTAAGCTTATAATAAACGCGCGTCTGTTTTTTTTTTTTTTATAACTCGGACATTAACATAATATATTATAACCAACCTCACGTCTCAATTACAATGATTTCGCCCACGATTTGTACTTAAATTACCACGGTAGAGGATATAATATAGTTATAATAACAATGATAATATATACGCACACGATGTTTTCTTTCCCTCTCGACGTTATATAAAAAAAAAAACAAAACAAAACAAAAAAGGTTTCAATGAGTATATAGTTTTATACTCGCCGCCACCGCCGTATATATTTTCTTTCTTCGTAAAGAATAGAACGCCGACGACGAGCATATAAAAAGATCGTAAAAAACCATATATTAACGTATAGATCAAATTCGCATCCGACTCCTCTATATATGTTTATATATATTTAATACGTGTGTGTGTGTTCTGTGCTGCTTAGCATACCCGCCTGTACCATATTTGGACAAACTATACGGTGGTGGTTGTGTGAATATACATATATATGTTGGGCTTTAAGGCGCACAGAGTGTATTATTATTATTATTATTATTATCATTATTATTAGCGTTTCCTATTTTTTTTAATTAAACGAGACGCGGCGGCATTTATATTATTATGTATTCACGTGTGCAGCAACAATAATCGTCGACGACCGACGACCTAAATGATTAAAACCGAAAAACGGAAAATAAAACAATCGCGTGGGTTTTATATTCGTAAAAAAAAAAAATAATCCTTTTTCGTCCAATAGAATACCGGGCTCGTATTTTGTATTATACTTAGATAGGTACACTTTAATAATATAATATACACTCACTGTGATTACTGTCTTTAGAGGAATTGTGATGATCGTGTGCTTCGGACGATACGAGAACGGCCGCTTTTCCGGGTCCGTCCAGTTGCCGTCTACCATTCTGTGAACAAGATAAAAAACACGCACGAATTTAGACGAAACTATTATAATAATGTATTATATTTGTAACAACTTTGCAGCTGGCTAACTTACGAGACGTCGGCTGCGTTCAACTTGAGTTTCCGCTGTCTCTTGGACCTAACGTAAAAGGTGGTGCAGATGATGAACACCAACACTACCGCCACACCGACCCCCGATGCTATGCTGGCCGATTCGAGCATCACTTGTCGTCGGGCAGCTGTACAAAATCAAACATCGAAACAATTAAAATACGAAAGTCGTCTATAATATAGTATATAGTACGATATATATATATTATATATATATATGTAGTCTATATGATCAAATACTATAACATAGTATGACAAAACGGGACAACTACTAGTATCAAAAATCGCAACACATGTATGCCCCCTCCCCCTGAGCCGACAACGAACGCGCTCTAGGATCGTAATAATATTATGCATATTATACAGCGACTTCAAGTATTTTCGGTGGGAAATGTCGTCTAAAATGTTCATTGTCATACATATATTATAGTATTTGATATAATATTATATTTTAAACACACACAAACACATGTATAGTGCAGTAGGTATACATATCAGAGCTCTACATAGTTTAGGTCAAACTTTACTGTCTTATATATAAGACACTAGGTAGATAGCATATAATACGTACATACCTATTGGCTATTATTATAATAATAGTATGTGCGCGTTTACTTTGTACGCGCTTTATAATATTATCTTATAGTTATTTTCATAATGGGCCTAGAAAAATCGTATACGATTTATGTAGTTACCTATATACGTATGTAATGTGTAATGTGTATATATTATAATCGAGCGGTGTCGTTTTCTTTTTATTATTATTATTTTAATAACGCGGCGGGCGCTGCGAAGGAGGAGGGATGATGGCGCATACCTATAGTAGTAGGTAAATCATTAGTATGCCGGACCGAGCGCGGGTTTGGTATGCGGTCTCGTTTCTTCTTTGCCTCCCCCTACACCTGTGCGCTCGTATAAGTCTACACACGACGTTATATAAGAGCACACACACATAGGTATGTATGCACGCAAGACGAAAGTATAAACCTACATTATCATTACACTAGCGCTTATATGTGTGTGTGAGATTGTGCACCAGTGTCCCCACGGCTCATTCATGGGTCCGATGCAGTTCGGACGGTCAAGTCTCTCTCGTCGGTGAATTTTCGTCATCGTTTCGACGTGACGGCGCGCGAGCAGTAATAATAATATACATCGTAATAATAACAATATTAAATCAAATCGAAATGTGGCAAACTCGAACGGCGGCGGCGGCGGCGACGACGGAGACGACGAGGTCGCGGAGAGACGACGACAGTCGGGTCGCCTTCAAAAAAAAAAAAAATAATAAAAAATAAAAAAATAACTCACACAATGTAACCTCCTCCTCTCCACCACCACCACCTCCACCACCGCCTTCGCGCCGCCGACGGATTTGTTGTTTCGTTTATGTTGCGGCGGCGGCGGCGGTAATAAGAGATCGCGGCGGACGGCAATCAATCGATTTCGTCAAAAGTTATATTATACGCTGCGCAGGTCCCCACCCCCCTCGGCCACCCAAGTAACACGACATCGGTTTTATTGTTTTTGGTTTTTAGTTATTTTTTCCCTACTTTTTCACTAGCGTTCGTCCGTTTTACAATTTGAAAATAGCGCGCAGACGACTGTGCGCACCGCGCTGGCGGTGTGTGCTCGACGGTTTTAATAAACTTCTTGGACGGCGCCCAAAATCGCGGTCGTAATAATAAAAAGAAAAAAAAAATGTAAATCGGTAGGCTTCGCGTGTTGATTTACTCGTACACAGATTTTTATTGTCATCTCCGCCGCTACCGAGCAGTAATTATTTTCGAATGAACAAAAAATTCCGTTTGTAAAAATAACGACGTCCGTCAACCGCTAGCGCGTATTACATACGTCACGTGTATATACTTAAGCATGATATGGCGTGGGGATTGGGTTCAGTCTATCAAACCGCTCTGCATACATTTGTGTTGTGTGTGTGTGTTTTTTTTTAATTTTTTATATACGACGCGTATACGCAGACACACACCAGAGTTTTCGGTAACTCGGTATCACATTATAATAATGGTATAATATTATAATGATAGACGAGCGCGTGTATATATAAGGTACCTATATACGTGTAATATCATACATATTATACTACTTACTCGTGTACGAGCCGTCCAAATTTTTGTACTCGCATCTCTGTCCCATGAAACCGTCGGTACATCTGAAACACGAAAAGCACATTATAACGTTATAGTATTATTACGACGATACGGGCCAAATATATAATAATAATAATAATAATAATAATATTATAACGGCGTTACTGAAATAATAATTTATCGTTATTGAGGTTGTGCGTTCTCCGTGTTGCGTGCGTCTATACGGCACGGCGCGGAATCTAATCGCCGGGACAAATCAAGTATTTAATATTATGTATAACAATTAAAAACGTTATCGCGATAAAATTCGTATTTCCGTCTAGTGCTACGGCATTAAATTGTGTACAATGTATTTGTTATAATATATATACACACACGCGCGAGTACGCCGCAAGTCAGCACAACGTACTGTTGTGTGTGTGTTTAATATGGTTAAATTCGCTTTCTGCGCCAAAAGCACTCCTTAGAAAATTACGATGCCCGTTGCAGCAGTAAGTATTGCTGTGTGTCTCGACCTTGTTCCGAATTGATTTTTATCAACAACAAGTCACTTCGTTTGTGTAACGGCCGCGGGTGCAATAATTTCTGTTTCAAAGGCCGTGTTTGTGCGTGTCTCGTTAACCCGATTCTTTTTAAACGTACAATATATATAAGTAACATAATACGATTTCCGAGTAAACGTGTACAATTTTCGAACATTGTCTGAAGATTTATGGAACCGTTTTCTTCTCTCTCTATAAATACACACACACACACACGCACACTCATTATACACATATTACGGTATATATACACTATAAAATCGTTTCCCAACACACAAGAAACCCACGTTCCATATATATACGCGTAGAGTGTATGCACGTGTATTCGGTATATTCCTCTCTCCGACTGAAATATGTTTATGCATGAGTGATTCAAATGGATTTTTCCTTTTTCAGCGTCATCGTAATTAATAAGCAAATGATTTCTCCGTGGAAAGTTTCGTTTTATTTCTTCGTTAATATTCAAAATTAAATTAGAAACCAAAGTAGAAAAAAAATCGTAAATATAGGTGCATACTGCACACACACACACACATATATATATATTATACGTGTAGCGTACAACGTGCACTCGGTTATTACTATATTGGGAGATTTATACGACGAGACATCAGAAAACGTTCCAATACAGCGAAATTGGCCACAACAATAATAATTCAAGAATGAACTACAGACTATTATATCACAATGGAAAAACGGTGAACGCGGTGGGTAGGCATATTATACATGTATATAATGTCTATATGCATATGTGTAATACGCGATGTATTTCGCACGTTTATTTTTAACATCTAATCGCCCGAATCGACCGTTTCGGAACGTTAAACTCCAAAGTTTAATCTCGTACGTTACCTATGTATATATCTATACTCACGCATATACACTAATAATATATTCCCTTCCAACAGCGGCTCGCGAAACGTTTTTCGATCCGACGGACGGCGCGCACGAAAACGATTGCCGCACGGAAAATATAAAGGCGTACCACCTTATACGAACGTCAGAAATCGGATGTACTCGATGCCAGTCAATGGTCTCGTAATCTTATGAAAATAATAATATTTAATACGTAATAGTATCGGCGATCCTACACGCGTATGACACGACACATTCTGTGCATGGGTGACGGTCGAGGTTTTCGCGAGCAAAGCTGCGCGATACGCGGGTTACCATTATTATATACCATATATACGCGTATATACTGTCGAAAATACCTACATTATTATTATTATTATTATTATTATTATGTACCTACAGGGTTTTCCAGACGTCGTCGTGGGGCCGCGATGCGGCGCAGCTGCACCGGTCGGGTTTTCGGGTGTGCGGTAGGAATTTTTGAAATATTTGCGACCCCGGCGTACTGCTGCGCGCCACTCGCACGGTGGCGGCACGGGAGCGGGAGAGCGAGAAAGAGGTCCGAAGGATATCCGTGCTCGGGCATTAAACAGATACGTGACCCGCAATGCGGCCCGGGGATTATGTGTGTACACACACGCATTTAATAACGCCTATGTATGTATATATATATATAATAGTGTGCAGTGTGTGCGAGTGCAGTGCGTACACCTCGTCCTCCCGCCGCCGTATTCACATATATTATAACCCGTCCGCCGCCGCCCCACACCCCGTTCGTTCGTATATGTATATGTATATATATATATGTATGCGATATATAGGTACGTGCATATGAGTACATAAGTATAATGCATACTTAGGTACGTGTACGGTTATGCGTGTGTGTGTGTGTGTGTGTGTGTGTGTGTGTGTGTGTGTGTGTGTGTGTGCTCGCGTAGCGCCGGCGGTCGACAAAACGCGATACACTTATATATTTTAATATATATGTAGCTGGTAGTTGGATGTAATAATTATATTATATATATATTACAATTACAGTGGCACAACCGGGTAATTTTTAAGGGGAGTTGGAGGGAGAATGCTAGAAAATCGTTTTAATCGACGCGCAGTTATAAAATATATTTTATAACCTATTATAGCGCAAAAATAAAATCAATATTCTCCGATACATTTGTTATTTTTAATTTTTAATTTTTAATGTATAACAGACGCATTGTTATTTTGTATCAATATATAGCAGTGATATTATCGATCCAAAATGCTTATAAGTAATAGCTCATAAAATTAATAGAAATGAATTTTAATAACAACGAAAAAATCGGATCACCCGAATTGGGTCCCTAACACATGGGGTTAATCATAGTATACTAGTAGGGTCCCAGATTATTTTAGGTGTATCCCAGTTAATTGTAACTAAGTAACATGAATATAGAATACAATATACAAACTAAACTAGGTATATTAAAAATGGGAAAAATCAAATATTAAAAATACATAATATTTTATATTAAAATACGATTCAAAAAAATATCACTTTTGTGGAATTCAAAATTAATTTAACTGTTCACCCAATGTTTAATCTAAACATTTCACTTTGTCCCTTATAATCTGCAGATTCAATTTTGTAAAGTTAATGTCTTATACATTTTTACCAACACAAAAGTGATTTTCCAGGACCCAGCTGGTATATAGGAGTTTTAATTTCGGAATCCAATTGACAATTTACAACTGCCTACTATATAATCTCTAATCAATAAAATAAATGTTTCGTAATACACACCAAATCTTTATCAGAAAATGTTGATTTCTGATTAATTTTGAATAGTATGATCATTTTACTCGTCAAATAGATAAGGTGAGAGTGTCCGAACCCGAAGTCCAGCCTCTCGGGTGCGCCACTGTATTATATTATATACACATAGATATAGGTATATAATTCAGTGGTTGAAAGTCACTTATAAATAGATACTGTTGTAGATAAAGTACGCTACCACAGTATAATTTTTTTTAAAGTTTGATCATCGCTACTTTTATGTGCAAATGTAAAGGAGATACGCAATACACGCTTTTTTATTTTTCATTAATTAGAAAAATATTGTCTATATATATATAAGGTTCGAAAAGGAAATCTCAAACGATACGATCAAATCGGCTAGTGAAGACAAAACCATGATATTTCCATTTTTTTTTTTATACACGAGAGTGAATTTATGTAGTATACAATTGATTAATATTTAGAATTATGAACCTGGTTTAATTTAGTTTAGGATAAATGATAAATATTTTATTAGTTAGAAACCATAAATGGTCGTAAAAGCATCGTTGGGAGTATATAGTCACGTTTACAACGGACAATAATAAGCGCGTTACACTTTAGCTCTCACTACAAACGCAGTTATAACCAACCGAAATGGCAGTATTATACCTATGCTTAAATGGACACTCGCATGTTGCTCCGACGAAATGTACTTTACTTTTGATTTACGCGCAATCGCTGAATAGTAGGAGGTATACATACGTGCAAAAATAAATCATAATAATATACTCACTCGCAGTTGTACAGCACAGATTTGCCGATTTCGATGGCGAAACACGTGGCCTCGTTGAGACAATACCATTTGGCGTATACGGTTGGACAGGGGTTAGTGTGGAAGGTGATGTTCGGCCGTTCCGTCGGCGGCAGCAGTCGTGGTTTCGGCGTCGACCTACTCGAACACGCGTCTATAACACATACAAGAAATAATAATTAAAAACCAAAACAATAAATAACCATTAATTCAAAATGTAAAATACGTGACTGCGCAGTGGTGTAGCAGCGACGTACCATATATCCAGGGCCAGGTTTAAACTTTAAGGGTCTCAGGACAAAGAAGATTTTGGGGCTAAAACTAATCCTATAGGCTAATTGTAATAAAAAAACGAATGATGGTCAAAAATTGGAATGATAATTATAGAATTTATAAAACATCTATAATACAAAAAGGTAGACAAATTAAGAACTATTTGTAGTAACTGTTAATAATAATTAATAATATACATATACACGCAAATCGATAAGTAGTCACGCGTCCTGCGATATACGATATATTGTAATTATTTAAAATTATATATTGTAACTAACACAATTATTTTTTTTTCTTAAATAAAAATTCAAGGATTCAAATTACAGTTCATCATATTTCAAGAACGCAGGAGCCCCTAAAAATTACATGTGGCCCAGGGCAGGTGCAGCCCTTGATTCCCTTCGTCAAATCCGGCCCTACACCTATTTACACGATACATTATGACAATAATAATAATAATAAAAATAATAATATATATAATGACGAAAAAAAAACATGTGTGGTTGAATAAGACATCTAGGTAGGTATAAATAAATACAATATACCATAATATACGCGAGTCGTACAAGAACAATGGCCGCGAGCACACGTACAACACACCTATAATAGCGGTATATAGAAGCAGGGACCTCCCGCGCGACGAGCCCGGACATCCGATATCTTTCGAAGCGCTCGGCGCGTGATAACGGTACACGCGCACCACTATATATCATACGAAAACGGAGCCGGAAGGGACTATATATATTATTATTATTATTACGACGATGTGTATAATAGCGCGCCACCGTCGCTGTCGCGATGTGTTATATTATTATGTACATGTGCATGTCGCACCCCTTCACACCCCCCCCCCCCACCGAACGTCTGCCCCCGGTGCGGCGGTTTAAGCACACGCGCGCGCGAGCTCACACACAATGGTTTTGCCGGTATATATCGAGACGCACCGGCGACGTAGACGACGCGGAGGGTACGACGGCCACGAGACTATATACATACGAAGATTATGATATTATATCGTAATAACGAGCCGGGGCGACCCGAAACGGATGTACGATTTGTATTCATTTCGAGATCATCGCGTCTACACACACGCGCGCGCGCGCCGTTTCTGTTGTTTTTCGTTTATTATAATATTTGTCTATACGATATTGTACACCTCTATTGAAGTGTGTGGGTGGTTGGGTGACTGTGTGTGTGTGTTTCTTATACGCGCGACAAGATTACGAGCTTTTCGTCTCGTTGAAAGCGATACTGCGGCTACATAATATTGTATATAATAATATATAGATAGTAAGTATATGCGTATAGGTAGGTCATATTTCGGTTTGTTTTCAAGCGGACCCCCGCCGACGAAATGTAAATACATTCTGATCGATAAAATGCTTTCAAATCGATCGCAAAAAATATTATTTATCTTGGTACATTTGTAGTGTTTTAAACATTTTTTTCTGGTATTTTTTGAAATGCTTAGGTCGCACTTGCATTTGTTTTAGGACATCAACATTCAAGCCCTAATCATACTATATATAATCTTGCATTTTAAATCATGTCAATTTATGACATATAAATGCTCTGTCCAACGTGAGAATACGTCGCGGTCCGAAAAAAAATGGGTTCTTCTGCGCATCCCCACGCGACATAGTGGAACTGGTCTCGATGGCAGTGTGCCACGTGAGAAAACGCAGAATCGATGTGTTCTCTCGCTGCGCAGAGTATATAGGAAGTTATTTAGTTAATCATTTTTAAACTTGTTTTACAATTTACCCAAAACCTTTATTTAAAAGAAAGTTATATTTGTAGTTTATGTTGCAGGGATTAGAAACGCTTATATAAAATGTGGTACTTAACACACCAGCTTTTCGTATCAATTTTGATAGTCACAATATCGAACCATAAATAACGATAGGTGCCCCATCTACAAATATACGTTTATCGATAACGGTTGTTCGCGATACAACAATAAAATTATTAAATTACATGACAAACCCAGGCATCTATAGACTGCAGGTATCAAGCTATCGCAATATATTACTCGAATATAGTCGTGTCCTACATGTAATTTTTTTTTTATGTATATATAGATGTATTAGATTGTTATATCAACATTTGATCATAAGCCACACGTGTAGTCGGACAATACTTATTATTAATGGCTGAAGTCGAAATGTTGTCATTATAGCCAAAAATCGGGATGGTTAAACCGTTTATATCTACTCTGTGGTTAAACTAGACATATTAGTCAAGCAACGGATGATACCCGTGCTATACGAATTTACTTCGGAACTTATCATCAGTGACCATATTGTATTAATTCGTCATCGAACGATTTGAAATTCAAAACATAAGTATAGATAATAAATAACAACGCTCTCACAGTAACACTATATGTATATGGCATATAATCAAAAATATTTTAATGCACGCGTACCTATCTATATTATTTTATCAACAACGATATTACACAGAACCATTTGATGGGACCCAATCGACCATCTAGAACATAATATTTTTGACCTGAATCGGCGAGTCGTTGAAGTAAGACATATAATAATATTATCTTTAATAGATAAAGACCTACCTTAAAATCTTAAATCGCGGTAATGACATATACTGTACCGACTGTTGACTAATATCATATTATATGGTTACGTATAGTCTTACAACTATATACATCGTTACATCCATATATATAAAGTGTATTAAACGTAGGTAAGTACTGCGGGGTGTTTGAAAAATTGTCGTGCTGAGGAAAATAAAATAGGTACCTAGGTTTAATACGGATAACGTTCCGTGTTTTTCCCTATTACGGTAAACGCGTATGTTCGTGCGTGCGTGCGTGCAGTAGTACATTATAATAAGTATAATCGACGAGAACACGGTGACGGTCGGTAAAATGCGCGTAGTGGTACCTATATAAATAAAATATGTTTATAATATTATACGTATATACTATAAACGTTATACATATAGATATATATGTATATATTATATATATACATTGTGTCATGCAATAGTAATTTTAGTAGGGAAATGTCGTTAAGTGTTTATCCGCATTTTTGTTCATATCAATTTCTTATAATATTATTAATATACGGTAATTTATTTAAAACTGGATTCATTATTTTACCACGGTGAACGGTGTTTTTTTCTCTCGTCCATGGGAAATATCGTATTATACGCAGGTACTATAGAAACTACTCACTATACGCGCGTATTATATACGTGTATACATAGAAACCGCCAATTAACCGAGTTTTGGTATTTTTCTAGTTACAGCACCTGTTTATCATTATTATTATTATTATCATTATATTATTACAGGCGAACAGATGAATTATAATAACTCACTGCGGAGTATCCGTATTTCGTATAATATAGGTGTGTATAGTCGTGTAAAGGAAAATAAGAATTTCAAGTACAGACGAAACTGAAATTCCGCCGCGCGGGATACAGAGCTCTCTTCCGGAGCGACAACATCGCATGCGTTATGAGGAGACAATCGTGAAATATTATATTACGACGAGTAAACTGCAACGCGTGACTATAGTGACCTCATCGCCGGTGCCTCTGCACCAGTGCCGGAGGGCTACATCACACTATGATAGTATTATATACGTGTGGGCCGCGTGGGCAAAAGGAGCGAAAAAGTATTGTAATAACAATAAGGGACGACGGAGACGACGCTATCTATACACACACACGCGGGCCGGCGGCGGCGAAGAGACGTGCCGCCGACAAACGGTCTCCGCGAAAATTGCGGTGGTCTCCTCTCCGCGGTAAGACCCGCCACCGCCACACGCATTATATTACACCCATATTATGATGGGTAGGCAGGTATAAGATATAAAAATAATTGTGTTGTCACGAGGGAGACGACGGCCGGTGGTCGTAAAAGTCAGAACGTCGGCGGTGGTTAGGTCTTCTAGTTATGTATTATAAAGATTCTCTTTCGCTCTCCCTCGCCGCCACCACCACCACACCACCACCTGTCGTCGTCCTCTGGACGTTGTCGGTCCGTTAAAAAAAAAACGTCGATTTTCTTTTCGTATACACCAACTTATTTTATACGTGCGGCACTGCAGGTATATACGATATTCGCGCTAATGTAATGTTATTACTTATTACTTATTAGTTATTATATAAAAACGTACTATAATACTAATAAAAGCTGGCGAAAAAAAAACAAATAAATACAAACACGAATAAAAAAATCGGACCGCCCAGAGTATAATATAGAGTGGTGCACTAAAACACGCGCCGCCACTGGTAGTCGAACCTATGTGTGTGTGTTTTTTTTATATATAAGCGCGCGGCGTATGGCGTGCGGGTCAAATAATGTAATTAGTGGGCGGTGGCTGTGGCGGCGGCGACCGGCGAGAGAAGCGCATCGTCGTCGTTCGACGGCAGCACGAAAATGCCACTCTATATATACGGCCGCCGAACGAGATTTACGAGGATAAAACAATAAATATAATTAGAGAGTCCTATCGCTGAAACAGCAGCAGCAGTCGCGTATAATATGTATAGGTACAAAGCGCATAATATAGTTACCGCCGACCGTAAATATATATATACATTTAATTATACAATATATATTATATTATAGTGTTCGCGGTGTATACGCACTGCATCGGTGTGATGTGTGCATTAGATATACACCGCGCGAGCGCGAGTGTGCGCGTATATATATAATAATATAATAATAGCGCGAATCGTCTTTTTGGACACGACCTACCACACGGCAGTCGGGAGGCGGTCCAGTGGCGTTTTTTTTTTTTTTACTTCTCTCCTTGCCCCTCGCCGTATTTCCACCCTCCCCTCCCCATCGTCATCGTCGCCGGGAGCGGGGCGGCGCGTATCGCGTGATTAGCGTGAAAAAGACCGCCGCCAAAAGTAAACACCGGGCCGCGACACAAAACGCGAAGGTATACCTACCTACTTACCAGCCTATACCTATCCACCCCGTAGGTATATACCTACCTACCTATGTATAATATATAGACACGCGGCAGCAGCCATGGCTCTGTAATTACGGAGCCGGCGCTTTTTTACGGATAGTTCAGCGGCGGCGGCACAAATGGACAAATCGAAAATTGTTTTTTCTCTTCTCATTCATCTCCTTTCGGTTAATAATCTGGGAAAACGCACAGCGGTCGTCTATTTAGAGGTATATAGCGGCTGAACGGAGTGACGACTCGCCAACAACGCCAAGTACCTACTTCACGTGTGTGTGTGTGTGTGTGTGTTTTTGTTGTCATTACTCATTATCCAACCGGCCGACCCCCCAAACGTGTGATTAACTCGCGCGAGCGGCGTGTGTGTGTAAAATGATTAGATCCCCAGAGATTATGTGGTTATATATCATAAAGCTGTTTGTTGTCTTTCTACCGTCGACACGGCGGTCGCACGACGGTTTCCGCCGGTAATTCGAAATAAATAACAAATACACCAAATCACCACCACTATAATATAATATATCGTAGTATACTTCGCGGTCGCTGTTGTATCTATACGTAAAAGTCATGTTCGGACACTCGTCTCCAAAACGTTTCCCTTCCACCGTAAGTCACGGCGAACGGTATTATACATAATATGTATTTAATATTTATATATCAATGCGCATGACGAATGTCCATCCCAGATACGAGAATATATTATGTTATTGAAATTTTATAACACGTTTATAACTTTACTATTTTAATGGGTTTAGACGTCATCAGCGATAAAAATGACCAATTTTGAACTTATCAGTTCGTTATACAATATAGATATATTTATTTAACATTTTAAGTATTTGTACCTTGACTATATCTTAAATTATCTTCTGAATTTTCTTATGCTTTATCATTTTTAATTGAAAAATATAAATAAACTTTTAGCATTATGTACCTACTCGTTTTCATTTGAATTTAAAATAAAAGTGATCAATCATTAAAATTTTGTAATATAAAATAATACATTTTCTGAACTAACCTGAAAATACATACCCACTAATTATAGTTGCATATTCAAACATGTTTTTGCATTTTATGAAAAATGTTGTACCTATAGCATTTTTAGTAATTTTTATACGAAAAGTGCTTACGTGCGCCGCGCACACGTAATATAACATAATATAGGTAAAGATATAAATATCCTCTTAAACTATTCCAGAAAATCCCACTAGAAGGCTAAAAAGAAATTGACTAAGAAGCAGCTTACCAAACATAATATAATAACAAAATATGTCTCAAAAATAAAAAAAAATTGATGATACAAAAAAGCGTACTAATTAATATAAATCTCAGAAGTGCCATACTAATGGGTTGCCCGCCCCTTCCCTCATGTCATCACTTATATTTATTTCTGTTTATTATCCGTACATATAGCGAATTAACCTATTGTACTTGTGCTATTATCAGTATAGTTTGTAAATATTCTTTTAAATAAGTTTAAAAAGAAACCAAAAATATCATATATTATATTATATCATAAATCATAATAATTTTATTATATCATATTTTAATACAGTTTAGCCATTTTTTTTTCGTTTTTATCATATAACTTTATGGTCATTATACGCGTTCGAATGCCATTAAACGATAAAATAATAACACGCAAGAGTTTATAATATTATAAGTCCTATTTAAACATAGCATTATAATAATAATTTACTAATTATATACTGAAAACGATAAACTACTATAATGTCCGTTGCTGTAATATTGTGTGCGGTCAACGTATTTTTCGTATTATTTATTGAGTTTTTTTTTAACTCAATAATAAACATTATAATACATAATATTGTTGTATATAATAAACTAATACAGTATTTATACGTTATTCACTACAATGGTTTAATAACAAAATACGTTTATTATTGTAGTCGAATATCAATTTATTACGATAACTTGTTATATGCGTTTTGCCGCTTTATATTATGCTTTTCTCATTTTCGTTCATTTAACCGTAAAAAAAAATATTTATGTTAATGTTTATGTATTAAAAAAATCATTTTTCCATTCGATAATAAATGGTCTCTAAGAACTAAAAGACTGTACATTTTGAACAGAGTATAAATTTTTATTGTATATATATGTCTATGTTGATACTTTATACATTGTTAAGTATAATAATATTGTTTTATGTCGTCTGGAAACATATTACGTAAAAGACTACTTTCGGTCGAAAGAAAACGTACTATATATTATATTATATACGAATATACGATGCGAGAATGCGAGATAACGTTATATACCTACACAACAAAATAATAATATTTTAGACAGAGTGCGCATAAAAAACACGAAGGCTATGGTACATATTATGTAGCCTATACAGTATACACATAGCTCATAATTTCTATAAAATAATAGGCAGACGGGAAACCTATACGAGACGCACAGATTAGATTGCTAACCCATATCCACAATACCGCACTAAATATACTGCAAAACTTTAAGTATTATATAGGCTATAAAAAGTGTGTGAGAGAGAATGGTGAAGATACAAGATGCGGGAGGGGGGAACAGCATAATGAATAAACAATTTTTTATTACCAAACCACCATTAATAAATTACGTACTAATGGTTAGGTCAGAGAAATTTGTTGCTTTCATCTGACAGTATAATATAGGTACATAATATACAACATATTTATATTATATTATATAAAAATTTGAACGAAAATGATTATTTGTTGAAAAACATATCACTAGCCCGACTTGTTGGTACCTATACACGGTTATAGCTTGTATAGTCGCCGCAACCCCCCGCGGACTTTACATCGAAAATATAACTCTTAAGTATAGCGGAAGAGTGGGGCGACAAATATCGAGTTACACACTTACACGCAACGGCAGTGTTAAAACCGACATTGTATGCGTAGTGTTAACGCGCTGGGAATATACATAATACATATATTATTTTAAAGAAAGAAAAGGCTTGACCTAGAAATCTATGTACACCGCAGTTGGTAGGACTCAAACCGACAGTCGTTTGTTTTAATTCGGTCAAAACACTGCACAGCAGAACAGCTATTATAGTCGTGGGCTTACTAAACGCTGTTACGTCAACGGCTGACGATCATATTGGATACGATTAAATTTAGAATTTTCTTTCGTTGGTGCGCACAGACGTTCGACGTTTCACATGTGATACACTATTGGAACTTTAATCGAACAGACGCGTTAAACGCCGCTATACCATCGTAAACGGCATACGTTTATAATAAATTTATAATATAATAATAAAGTATAAAGTATAAACCGCTATATGAGCTTTATGACTTATGATATTAAACAACTTAACAACACATCATCGTAGAAGCTATAAAAAATAAATAATTTAATTGGATTTCTGTATAATATAGTGGCGTATGGTTTATAACGTACGTTGTACGTACAAGTCGCTTGCTTATAATATTATGTTATATTATGAGGAAAATCGACGAATAACACACATTTTTATGGTATTTACGTTGTATACAGTGTTAGTGCGTTCATTTGAATTCTGATGCAAAAGTGCAACCTATAAGATATATAAAATATGTAAACGTTTATGCGCACACGTACAACATGTTTACTGAAACGGACAGTCCGAGAAATATATTATACGTACTTAACGACTGCGTGAGATGAAATACGTATTATATTGTCGTTTAGAATATAATATAATAGAGATTTCAAAACCAACAGGGACGTATAACCTACCGTGTCAATAAATTGCACCGCGTGTGTGCGGTGTGGAAAAACACAATTTGTTCTACTCGCACGATATTTTATTATGTAAGACGACTACAAATATGTATAGGATACACCGTACACACCTATACTACGTATACATATGTTATACGCTCAGCATCACGTCGCGCGCAGGGTCACCGCTCGCGAATAAACGGTGGCAGTGATACGTATAAAAAATGTTGCATATTATACCTGTTGTGGTGGTCACGAGTAGCAGTTGTAAGTGTTTTGATAAATGATTGCGGCACATTATAACAGTTTTCGGACGATTTCCGAATGGAACACGGAAACAAGTTTCAAAGGACATTGCACGGTGCAGCAGGTGGCGCGGTAACGATATGAGCTCTGAACGACCAACAATAATATATATATAATGCATTACGACGCGTTTCACCCAAAGTACAAAAAAATTCGAAACCGTATATCACTACGATTTTTTTATGCAGGTAGGTATACGAAAAATATATGTAGGTACATGGAGGTCCGTAATAAATAAATATCTAAGGACGTGTCCGTACAGGAATTTCAATTGAGAGGACGCGCCGGCGGCAACGGCTGCATCGCGACGAAGGTTCCATTGATACAAATGGTTTTTTTTATTCCATCACTCGTCCCCTTTGCGAGCGACACGACACACACGCGGCCGGTGCCCGATACCTATACAGTATACACATAATACCTCATATATTATGTACAGGTATGCATGTTATAAATGTTATAATATTATAATAATATGTATATTGTATATTGTACGCAACAGCCGCGGCGTCGGTGCAGATTAAAAAAAAAAAAATGTTTATCGTACAAAATGCACAACCCAACGCGTTTGGTTTTCTACGTGTGCGACACTACAACTGCCCCGACAGCGACGTTGACGACGGGCGATGACGATGTGCCGAAAAAGGAAAATAATAATACGTAGATACGTTTAACGTAAAATATCGGTTTTCTGCGTTTTTCGTATAGAAAAAGCGACGGCGGCGGCGGGTGGGATAAAGAGAGCAATAAAAAGTAAGTTGAATACAATCATATTATTATTGTTGTTGTCATCGGAGGGAAGAGGCGGAGACGACCGTCGCGTCCAGCTGCGAGTCGTACACACACACACACAAACCGACCGAACATAAGCCGACGTATATGTGTGTGTGTTGATTACGAATAATATATACGGCGGCGGGGAGGGTGTGGTGCCGGTAAATATACACACTATAAGGATTCGGATTGTGTGGCCCAATGTATATTTGGTCGACGGGTGACAAATGACTAATGTCTCCGTATATGTTCCATACGTCTCCGCCGTCTCTCTACCTCCGTATTATATATATTATTAAATCGGTGGTGTCCGACGATATTTCTATTACCGCGGGATTCGTGTGTCTGTGCCTGTGTGTGTGTTTGTGTGTGTGGGAACTCCCGCTGATTATTATTTACCTTACCCGAGCGAGGCGCGTGAGCCGCAATACATATTATTTATATATATGACCCGATCGTGTAGATGCTGTAAGTACGGAAAGTGGGGGGGGGGATACAAGTCGATAGTGTGGGGGTGTTGGGGAGGACGGCGAGAATATTATAACGCACGTATGTACGCGGGTCCGACCGGTGGCGGCGGCGCAGGACAGTTTCGGAGTGACGGACGCGGTGGCGGCGAAGGATGGTCCTCCGCCCGGGAGCCGGGGGGTCCGTGCGTACAAACAAGCCGCCTCTTTTTGCCGACTTTTTCGGCCCTATTAATCATGACCGTTAATCGGTTGACGTCCGAAATTATTATTATATCGTATATAAAAGTAAAATAATAAATAATAAAAGAAACCCACGCTACGCGCGCACCGTGTGAAAATCGTCGTTACATTGTCGATTATTATTTTTTTTTTTTACGATTCCATAAAACATTGGTTCCATCATTATAATATACATGGTAGGATAGATGGAAAGTAGTAGTAGTAGTAATAGTAGTGGTAGTAGTGTTAATAGTACATGTAGTAGAAGTTAACTATAATATAGTATAGCTACCTACATACATATAGTAAAAAACAGTCAATATAGATAACGCGTCAGCTGCTACATATGCCTATACAGTTTTATATTATAAATTGTAGTAGAATAGGTATAATAATAATATAATATAGACACAACGACGACGACGACCGTTTCACGGAGAGGAAAACTTCACTGCTGTCCTTATAACACACACGAATAGCACTTAATATATTATGTATATTTTTCTCCTCTAATTATTCGCTTCGGATGGTCCGAGAGACTACTTCTCGTTAACACGCGCGGCGGCACAGTTATAAATCACCGAGCTGTTTTTAAACATATATACAGGCGTATAATAATGATAATGAAAAGCACCACTGACGGCGAGAGAGCGAGTGTGTGCGTGTCCGTGTACACACAGTCCGAGAAAAAGGGAACAGCGCACAATTTGAATAAATAAAAAGCGTATATAATAAAAAAATAATAATAATAATAATAATATAATATATATAATATAATAATATATACGGTCCCAGCGAGTGTCAGCATACCAGTTCGGTAATAAATATCACCTGGGCCGTTTTTCGGCGGCCTTTATGTGCCTACACACAAACGTATGGGTACCCCCCCCCCACCCCCTACAGCCGCGTATAATATAATAATATTATAATACTCGGGCGACACACGAAGCGTTTGAAACGCGCCGCCGTCCGTCATGACACACACACACTCGCAGGCATAAGCACAGACAGGCACAAACTCGTATAATATACATATAATATACGCGCGAGCGTACAATGCCCTCGACGTCGCCACCGCTTTTCGACGGTGGCGACGACGACGACGACGGTTGCACACAGGGGAGTGTCGACGGGGAGAGATTGAGATTATTATTATTATTATTATTATTATTATTATTTGAGATCGTCAGACTCGAGAGAGAGGAAATCCTGTCCTATTTAAACAATGTCGCGCACAAACACCAGATAACCGGCCATATAGTATATTTAGTATCACCTGCGCGGCGTTTCGGGGTTCGGCACGTTCCCGGGGCACTTGCAGCAACCACACAGCGCCCGAGAGAGCGCACACACACACGAGCGTGACGTGTGTGTAGTGTGTGTGTATAGAAAGTCAAAGATAATGTCGTACACCGCTCGCGCCAGTCGGATTTGGAGTTTAGACTGTAAACCCGATTAAACGCCGATTTCGTCGTCATCGCATGATGGATAGTATACATCATATACACAGTCTACACTTACCAGACTATATTAAATATGAGGCGCATAGTGCCAGAACGGCTTAACCCACAAAAAAATTCATTTGATTTTAATCTATTGCGGTAAACGCATGCGAAAATGTATTTAATTTTTTGGCATTGACGTTGAAATCTTTTATTTCAAAATTAGAGACTATAGAGGCTTATGAATAACTGTATACGGATTGTGAAGGATATAAGACAGTTTTGGATCGCCCTTTTAACTGCAGATGACTTTGTTTTGTTATTAAATCTATAGCCTATAAAAATACTAATATTATTATTGTCTCGTATTATATCGAAAATATAGATGTCAGTCATATTAAATGGGATATTATCGTCAGCCCGGCGCGGGAAGTTAATTAATAACGAAATCTTTCTTAAATTATTATTATAGTAAGCTCTGTAATCGTTAGGTCTTTAATCATGTATATACGACATATAATATTATTATGTTTCGTTAATTTTATATTGGATATTAACAAGCACGCCTATCGACTATTAAAACGCGTACTGTTATAATATATAATAATTAACCTAACCTATAACTCATCAAAACCATTAATTAATTGGCACTTAATAACCGACGACGTTTTCTGACTATTATTATCGGTATCGATTTCTATTTCATAGATGAGTGGCTAAAGATGGATAGAGAGCGAGTGATTGTGATGTATATATATAGAGAGATAGAGAGAGATTAAGAGAGAGATTGCGGTGATGGATTAATGAGAACCGTTTATTTAGTACGCATATATAAAACTCTTAAAGAAAATACGAGTACAACTACGGCTTCTATTAGGTTTCATTGAATACTTTTTTTGTTTGACTAAATTCATCGTTAATAAACTAGATTTAAATTTTTGATCATAATATTTTAGTTTTATATTATAATCTTATAAAATGTCCAAGTTTTTGGCATGCTGACAAATGCAATGAAAAAAACTAAAAAACTAAAGATAAAAAAAGAGTAAAATCAATGTTTGAAATTATAATATTATTTAGCCACGTTTGCCCGTTTCGAAACTTCACGAACAAAATATGTCCAAGTTCTACGCATTTGTTTCCACAATTTAAAAAGAACGTTTTTTGGTCGGGGCGTCAGCCGTCTCGGCCGTATTTCCACTGTGACATTTTTTTGTTTTGTTTATATCTATATATATTATATACTTTTCTAAAATATGGGCAAGTGATATTTGGACGAAATAAATTTACAGAAATGACGTTAAAGTGATTGTTTTCGCATTTTACGGCCGGAAATGAAACGCGCAAAGTCGTTTTTGGTAAACGCCTAAAGTTACGAGGCCAACGATCGGACTTGTTTCTCCCTGACCCTATATACGGCCATATATTATATTGTATACTGTCCTACACACACCGCACCGGTCGATCGATTTTTGGTACGCGAAAGACAATAACGCGTCTTTTCAATGATATATTAATTAGAAGTAGGATGTTTGTATATGACTTTTACATATTTTTTCTTTTAGTCATGCACATTAAATCTGTTTGGTATGAAAAATATAGAAGCAGCGAAGTGTTTAATTTAATTTTGTATTTGTAAAGGCAGTTTTCAGAAATTTTAGATTTCAAAGAACACTTTTAGAAATATACTTTTATAATTATTATTAGTTATTACATTAGTCGCGTACATATACGTGTGCTCACTCAAACACGATACACATTGCAAGCGAGTCATATCCATCCTCCATAATAAAATATTATTGATGGTGTTAAAACTCACTAGAACACGGCAATATGAAACGTGTAGTTTCTATTAATATTGATTAATGATGTATTTATCATTTAGGTACTTATAGTGTATTTTGATTTTTGATTGCGAATAATATTAATTTTTAACGTATTTTATAATTTCATATTCGATTGTTTTAATGATGAAATGCATATAATGCAAATTTTCGCATAAACTTTTACATTTCTTTGGGAAACATACTTTTTTTTGTCGAGTTTTTAAGGTCATAAACATCGTAACACTATAAAATAATATATAGATATAATCTGTTATTATTATGTTGCGTTAATGGGTTAATCTAAAACACGATAAACACACGTGTAGGTACGTGTAGCCGTCCCCACAACGATTATCGGAAAACCAACAACATGTTATACAAACGCGATAGCTCGCGGTTAAACAAAACCTTTTTTTTGAACACGTTTAATTCTCTCCATTTATTGAACTCGCGTCATTTATACGTTCGAGATATACCTACGTTACGATTGACTTTTTTTCATGTTAAATTCAATTCATATTTATTATTATAATTATTGTTTAAATTTATTTCGAATTTAACGCGGTCACGTTGTGCGCGATTAACGATATTAATATTCAGCTCCTGTAAACCGGTGATCGTATACCGATATAATAGGGATATACCTGTCGTGCTGCAAAAGCGATTGTTTTCGTACGACTTCTTCGACTGATCGCCGTCGTGTTTTTTTAGTGCGTAATTTTCGGAAACGTTTCCGGATCGACTATATTATGTATACAAAACGAGACACGAATATCGATGATGGGCGGACGGTCACGACGCGTAAAAAAAAGACGAGTATGAAAAAAAGAAAAATAATATTGACATACGGTGGTAATATTATTTCGGTCACGCTGAACGGTATCGTAATAAATACGACTGCGACGACTCCGCCGCGGGTATATAGGTATATTAGTTTTTTCGCAATACTGCCCCGCCATTACTTCTATCGTCAACGCTATAGTCGTCGTTTATTACTTACACGAGTTACACGCTATATTATACGAGGCACACATAACCCACAAAAAAATTTCATTTTATTTTATTATTTTAATATTTTAAAGCCAAACTGTCCCAAACTCCCAACAAAATTGTCCGCTGGATGGAAGAATTTATGATTCGTGAATATATAATAGAAGAGCGATAGTAAAATACTACCTCTACGATAGTGTGTTACGCCATTTCGCCTCTTAGTTATCAACTGCAGATAATATTTGGACAATATATAATATTTCAGTATCCATCGATAGTGGGATTGGGCTATTTTAGCCGCCAAAATATATTCGTCGTATAACTGATATTATTTGGACCAACCCTATAAATATAACTGCAGTTCGTATTGTTATTAATTTCATAACCACCGCCATTAGCTAAACAATCTGACTAAAATTTAAAAAAATATATATTATATATATTTGAACGCTTTAAAAATAATGGAAATCCTAAAAATATGCAAAACTTGTAATCGTACAGTGGGAAATATCTTAAAATAATGGATTTACTGTGTAAGCTCAGTTCTGGCTTACCATCGACTATACCATGTTACCACCACCCCCACCACTTCTACAGTCTTCTGTGCAGGAGGTACACATATTATATTGGTTATAGGTAGTTGTGGTGGTGGCGGCGGCGTACAAGTGTCGCAACCCCGCTTCGTCGCATGCAAGTTCTTACGTTACACGAGGCCCCCGAAAACCGTACACCGCCGCTTGTGCATGGCTTCGGGTTTTTCGGTGCGGCGCGCGCGCGCGATCGCTTCACACTGCTTGCAGCGGTCCTCCGTTATTGCGATCAAGCGTGCGTGCGTGCGTGAGCGCGTATTATATACCGCGACAGGCCTGCGGCGCGTTGTATACCGCCGCCGGTGCGAAACGGTACCGGTGCGGTGCGCGGGGCGCGCTTTGCTTTGCTCGCATGAGCTATCCCAACTATTTCGCGCTCTGAATACACGCACACGCGCTGCACGGCCCGGTGCAATAACGGACTGCCGTTCGTCACTTTGCTGCAAACGCGCGTTGCCGTTCCGTTAATATTGTAGAGCAAATCGGCCTATCATGTATTGGAGTTACCTGAGGACATTATCGGTGGATCGAGCGTTGGCTTTTTTAAGATATTTAAATTGTGGGCAGGTAAAGACATAAAAATTTTCGTTCATCGCCGAACGTATATATGAACATAACATACGCACAATGTTTTTAACTTTTAAACTTAGGTAATCGGTCAACGTTCACTCTATAATATCGGATAAAGCCAACACCGCTGCAGAAACCCGTCGGTTCTAACCTAACCTAACGCAAATCTGTAGTGTTGGACCGCCGCGTGAGGGAAAACTGCAAACTGCGACTTTTACTACCTAACCACTGCTATACATATGTACCGCTGCTATATACCGTATTATATACAACGACGATATACCGTACGTTATAAGGTCGGTGACCATGGTCGTCCTCTTTCTCAACCACCCCCTCCTCATTCAACTAACACCGCCCCGAGAGAAGTGTAATTGTGGTGTGTCATACTTATCGCGGATCTGCGGCGGGTCGGAAACGAGAGAGAAATCTCCGACGACTTTGGTTTTCATTGACGGAACGACGGGCCAACAACAATGGACGTGATATGGGAGACGAGAGCGCGCGAACCTGCAGCGGTCCCGGGGGAGACGACGACACGTCCGCGCGGCGAACAATCAACACGTCTGCATATACAGACACACACACACGCGCGCGCGCGTTTTTAAATGGGAGAAGGCCGCCGCGTTATTATAATACACATTAATACACGTGTGTACGTATTATGTATATAGTAAAGCACTCGGTCACGCGTAATGTTAGGTTGGCATACGTGGGGCCGTGGCGGCCGCCAAACGTGCCGCTTCCTGTGCGCTTCGTTGCCGCCTCCGACGACGACGACGACGACGACGACCGCGCGACGATACCGGAAACGGCGGCGCATATGACGTCGTCGTCTTATATACGTTTTAATAATATTATTACATTACTATTATTATTAACACTTTGGCCCCCAGAGCCAGCCGACACAAACGATTTCAAAGTGAAATCCATTTATTCGGCGATACACAAACTTTGCCACTCGACGCTTAATCTTATCTGACTACGGTTTGTTTACCGTCTAGATTATCGTTTATTTTTTCTCTTATTTTGAACCGTAATGTCAAGAGTTCTAATAGGTAATTTGACGATGGAAAAGACGCAATACTGATGCAACCTATGCCGTCAACGAGACAGAAATCTAACCGATAACGATAGAAAAACACAACAAAATATGTAGATACACATTTTTCACCAATAGACGTGTAATACATCCCTCTAATCGTATTTTAAAAAAATTTCTAGTAGAAAAATCAAAGAAAACTTTTGTCACTCCTAAGAAAAAATCTCATGGGTTAAAACACTATGCTCCCCGGGGA
Source organism: Nasonovia ribisnigri (assembly GCA_027563435.1). NCBI lineage: Eukaryota > Metazoa > Arthropoda > Insecta > Hemiptera > Aphididae > Nasonovia > Nasonovia ribisnigri. Next base: position 53,128 of record JANEHU010004621.1, on the reverse strand, counting down.
CCTTTCGACCGACGAATTATTATAATAACGCGTTATAGGTACCGCAGTTCGTCTTGCGCCACACTGCACTCTACTAATCCAAAATTCGTCGAAACGGTGCAGGTCTCTAGTGGCGCGTACGCTTTTCGTACCTATAATAATAATATTACAGTCGCAGTGTATAGTCGCTGTTGATGGTGCTGCTGTTACGTATGTAATAGATATATTATATATCACAATATAATATTTTGTACGGGGAAATCGCGTATGAGTATCACGTATTAAATTCCAAATAAATTACAATAAGGGTCTTCATCGATTGTTTGTTGTATGCCTGCAGCAGCTACTACCATGTCGTACTCGCCGGCTGCCTATACGCCGCAGAAAAGCTGCTATGTCGACGACGACGATTATTACTATATTATTAGTTGCGTATTGTTGTATTTTACACCTCGCACCGGTTTTTTTTATTTTATACGCGATTACGGTGCATATGAATAATCAACAACACGGACTACGGACAGCACATAAACGAAAAGAAATAATAATACTTTAATCAAGCCGGTTTTTTTAAATTTTTCTATGTATGATCGAGTTTTTTTGGCGAGACATTCGATTGTTTGAAAATTAATTATATATAATTTCGATACAAATTACAAAAACGTTAAACCTGAGAATGATTGTTTTTCGCAGTGTGTATGATGTATTAATAATAACATTCCCGAAAAGAACGAAAACAAAAAAGACGGCGAATAGCAGCTGTACTTATAATATTATTATTCTTCCAGACACATGTGGCAGCCGCCGCCGCTTTGAATAGAATAAAAATGTTGCTTTGAAAATGTTTCTTCAGTGCTATTAAACGGAAGTATAATAATATAATATTATGTAGTAAGTAATTACGGTGGTACAATGTCTGGTATACGCCGTCTCTTGAGGACACGTCGTCGCGTGTAATATTATATTCCAATCGACCTCGATCGGCGATATTCGCAAGGAAAACTCTGAGCACCACAATATTTTCATTTCCCTTCTATATTCTGTTGGGAATAAGACTCATCGGCGACGTGATAAGTCGTTATACCGCATTGCAAGTTCAACGCGCCCGTCGCACATAATAATACATCATTCCGATACGCATTGATAACCGCGGAAAACATATATAGGGGGAAACTTATTTACGGGCGGCAAAAAGTATAATACACAATAATACACAATACAGATCACGCGGTTTAAACTTTGGCGGTATCGTTATTATATTATACGTGCGTTGATATATTATATCATCGCATCGTATTAAACTATAAAATAATGTAAAAAAGTGAAAAAGTCGTATAAAACGCGAGCGACTCGAATCGTTTTTATTTATTATTATTTATTTTTATCGGACATTACGGCGCGAACCTACACACAAACGACGACCTCGAAATCCTTCTTCTCCTCGGCTCGACCGCACATTATGACAATATTATATTATTGTATACATATATATATAGTTTCCACAATAATAATTAAATAATAACATTATTACGCGCGTATTTCGGATAAGGCCACGGAGAGAAAACGAGTACCTGTGCGACGCGCGCGGGCACGCCGCCCACCATCGCCGTCGCACATTACTGCGGCGGACAATAAAAATAAAAATACGACGTTCCTTATTATGTCTTGCCACTTGAGCGCCGGGGCGTTCGCACGGGGTTTTTATTATTATTATTATTATTATTATTATTCGTTTTTGTTTGATTGAACGGTCGCGTCTTACGTTCTTCCTTTTGTGACGGCGGCGGCGGCGACCGGACCGACGCACAACAATAATAATCATAGTAATAATATAATAAAACCCGACCGACGACTTCACCGAGAAGTACCTACTCTATATCTATGCCGATCTCTTAACGACGTCGACGACGGATTGTTTTCACGATTCGGTTGTTGGGGCGGTGTGCAAAACGCCGCCGATAGAACGCCGACCGGACCGCGGTATAGCCTCATCGTCGTCCATCGAGTTTTTCCGTAACGTTGCGTTTTCGATTGCGGTTCGCCATTTTTCGGCCCTCGTCTTTCACGGACCGAATATAATAATGATAATAATAATAATAATAATAATATATAAGCCGATGAGAACTGACACGGTCCGTACGCCGTCGTAATCGATTTGTCAGTGTATACGCACTTTAAAATATAATATAATATAAATACACGTTGCCGCCGACGTCGTCGTGTCGTATGAAAAAACCGATTATCCCGTATTATGTATTTCATTCCTATTAAACTTATTTTTTCTCCGACCGCTAACGGTTTACGCGTCGTCTCACACACACGGCGCTGCTGCAGGTACCTATAACATATAATATTATATAATACGGAGGTACGCGCAGACATTATTAATATTATACGAGAGACGTATAGAGCCGCATTCCTAATTGTTATACAATATATACCTAATGTAATATTAATAATAATAATAATACGTAATATAATCGTCGGATATTTAATAATAATCGATACTCGGGCGCGCGCGCGCGCGTTGACCGTGGTATAATAATGTGGTATCGGCGGTAGTGGCACGGTGACGAGTGTATGGTGTTTGGGGGTCAAACGGGTTATGATTCCGTGTGAGGTCTCGCGGACCCCTCGTCCCGTAGTTCCCCCCTCATCATAGTCCAGGTCGTCCGGCTGGCCGCCACACAATTGTCCCGAAAAGCCCCGCGTGTGTCGGCCAACCGGTGGGAACGCTGCTGCGGCGGCGGTGGCGTTTGACAGGTTACAACTAGCTTTGGTGGTTAATGATGATGTTATATAGCGCCACAAGGACGACGCGCGCGATGGGATTCGGCGGCGTCGTGGTTTATACCCGTCACATGGAGGTATACCTATAATATAATATATATATAGACGCAACACCCATATAACAAAAACGGAACGACGAAGAGATAGGAGTCGATCTCCGTCTGTTGATGTTGTTGTTGTTGTTATTATTATTATTATTTTTATATTAATTTTTTCGACCAGAGTGACAGTCTAGCAGCAGCATCGGTGGTGGCGGCGAAGTTTTTATATTAGATAATGACGATTTAATAAAGCCCGTTTATACTGTCGCCGCCGCCGCCGACACAACCCCCGCGGATCGTGAGAATATGCGCGCGGGCGGGCCGCCTCTCTCATAATATTATACAAACCGCAGTCGCCGGACTCTGTGTGTTACCTGTCGGTGCCGCTGACCACCAGTGTCCCCGAAAAATATGTCAAAACGTGTTTTTGCAACGGGCCGACAGATTTTACGGACAATTTTTTTTCGGAATCCTTTCGGCTCCGGGTGGCTGCTGCAGCTGTGTTGACAATGACACTCGAAATATTCCGAAATCCATTTAATCCGATTTGCGATGCATATATATGCGGTACGCGCATAAACGTAGGTATACAATATAATAAAATTATTATGTGAGTGTGAATGTGCGAAGCCGCGTAATCCTATTGGTCCGTTTAGACGGCGACCCAACAAACCTATTTACACGAAACGCGTCGTCGAAAGGATTAAAAGTTCCACTCGAGCGTGTTACAACGGAAGATTTTGATAATTCGATTAATTTTTTGTACGCACGAATTTGTTGCGACAACACTTCGGGGGTTTGTTGAAACGTAATCATTTATAATATAATAAGCCTCCTATACACGAGCACCAATACCTAAGTGTATAGTAAATACCGTATGGTAAATACATTTTTTAAAAAAACTATGGGAATTCGGTCTATTGTTTTATTGATTACACTTATATATTTTACATGACGTATATAAAAACTCTTTTTGTTTTAAACTATAATATTATTTTTATTAATCACGAGTTTTCTAAAAAGAATATTGCCAAGAAACGAAAATCTATATTTATGCGTATTGCATCATACGACCCACAAGAAAAAGTATTTTATTATACCAAGAACCATATACACATACAAACACTACACGTATACCTACCTATTATTATATTATTTGACTATCAAAGAATACTTCGTTAAAATTACATTATTTGTATGAAACGTTTTTTTTCAATGTATTTGGATACTTTCAAAAACAGGTAGTGAATGGTTTTTTCAAATTCCAGCACTTTTACCTAATCTTCAAGATTTATTGTTAACATCCTATAAGGTTTAAAAAATGGCCAATACTACAATGTTTACAACAACAAAAAATATAATGCATACAAAAGACAGTTCAAATTTATTGTTACGCCCATAAATCGTTTTAAGTATATCTCTTTATGTTATTTTTCAATTGACATTAGAGGGCTTATTTCATTAAAAACCAATATAATATACCTCTTACCTACTGCGGTTTTGCATCTGAAGATTTTTTTTCTACGAAAAGCGATGGCATAAAAGTGAAATGTATATACGTAGGTCTCTAATCCAGATTCGACATGCTCAAAGGTCAGGTTTTTATGTGAATTAATACTATAACTATAATGTACTAAAGAGAGGTAATTCCGTTAAATACTTGTCACATAATAATATATGAACATTTTTCATGTATTTTATTTCAAAAACCAATACCTACCTGAACTACTATACCCACCAATATAATGAACGACTCTCACTTTTTTTTTATGCCCACTATTTAGTCTATTTTTGGGGTCGTAATTCAAAAACGTATACCGATTTATTATATATTATTTGAAACGCATAAATACCTAACATTGCACGCACCACACACGTGCGTTCCCGTGCTCTATGGAACGGTGGCGCCTAAGTCTTGGCCGCTGTATACTCTTTATAGAGAAGGTATAAAATATTATAAAATATAATAACCATTATAATAATATGTGTGTACGCGCGGCGGCTAGGGAGTCGCGAGTAGGCGCGCGTAGGAAGAACGCCATCGCGGATGCGCGTTGGCGAAACTGGTCTCCGCCGCAATGTACACACGTAATAATATTATTATATACCATTATATTATTGCATTATTATATAGGTACTCACGTCGTGCAACTGGCGACGCGTTACGGTAATAATATAATACACGCCACAGCAAAACGGCCGCCACTCGCCAGCGACCAAATATATATTGTAATATATAGGAAAAGCGACTTCCCCCCGTCGTCAATGCGGTATACGCAACGATATTATGTTTTGATAGGTACGTAACACAAAATAATACAATATACGTTTCATGTATTATTATTATATACATAGATATTGTACCTGACATTCTGACCTGACCGCGATATCGTTATATCGGTTTATGATAAAACAAAAATAAAAAAGGGTTACGCTGCGCCGCTGCATATATATATACGTACGCACGACCGCGACCAACCCTCTTCGTATAGCTCGGTACACCTATTATACGCATATGTGTATAATATAATAATATTATCTATACGTGTTTACTACACGCACAGAAGCAAATCAATCAAAACGCGCGTTCGATCGATTTGTCCGGGCGTTCGGTCTCGTCGAATTTGTGACCAAGTTGACGGGTAGAGCGGGAGGGGCGGACAAGGGCCGAGAGATAATAATGCTCCGGGCGTCAGGGATTTCTCGGAGAAAAGAAAGACGACTGAGAGAGAGCAATAAAAATAATATAAAACCATCCCGACGATTACTATATAATATATTGGGTATATATTATATATACGATACGATATTATTACATAATATTATGTATATATTATTATAATGTACGACGATAACTGCTGGAGGATTTTGTAGCCCGGGCCGGCCTGCACAGATCCGTATCTCGTCCAGACCGCTAATGACGCCATACGCGCGCGTTTAGATAATCTTATTATATTGTTATAATGCGAGTGTGTGAGTGTGTTTATACGACTGGAAGCACGCACACACAAGTACGGCGTATACCCGACGAATCTTTATTAGCGCCGCCGCCGTCGAGACCACCTACACCACCGATGACGATATATATATAAGTAATATATCGTAGTAATATATAATAGGACGACCGTGTGTCACCTCCAAGATGGGCAATTAATAATACGATTTCGATTAATATATAGGTACATACGCCCGCGCGCGTCGGTGTCGAGGGGTGCTGCGGTCGTCGTTTCGTCGTCGTCGTCTTTGTTACCCGTTAAAACAAAACGGGAATAAAACGTATTCCTCTTAATAATATTATTAACGTCGTCAATTTGATAAAAAAAAAAAATCGAGAAACGCGTTCATTTATAGGCGCGTATCAGTGTATTGCGTAGGCGTAACTAGGTCTTTAAGTAAGGCGGTAGGCTAGAGTCCTGACATTTTTTGATAGCATAATACGGTGAACAGTCCCCCTTAATAAATATTCACCCTATATAAACAAGGTTTTAGCTTCTATCAGTATATATATTCAACATTTTTTTTTCGTGTTGGTTTATAAAATAACGATTTTTAGTCAATAATGATTTTATAATTTTTTGAACTTTTTAGGTTGTACTTTGTACTTTTCTCAACACACTAAAAATAAAAAAAAAGTCAAATGTTTGTGGGAGGGTGACATGGTACACAGTTTAAAACATATGGCAATAAAAGGGTTAAACGTAATCAATTTTTTTTAACGCGTACCAGTAGAAAAATAAAGTCGACACCATGAATATGTATAGGTATAGGTAATACACCTGAAAAAAATCATAGTGGGCTTATTAAACGATTCTTCCCCAGTAGTCCGATATAAAAAAAAGATTCTCTAGATTCACTAGAGACGGAGATCGCGAGTCTTTCAGGGTCTCTTTTATACAGTCTTGACGGCGGTAGCAATACGTTAGCAGCAGCAGCAGCGGCGGTTGCGCGGGCACCATTCCGCTGCCGCCGCCGACCGGAAACATGCCCAGACGCCGGCACTCTGGCAGCGTGTCAACATACCGCGACGTCTAGTGCCTAGCCCTCTATACACAGCCGCCACGTCTAGCCCACGCGGCCGCCAACTTTAGCCCACATTGTCGTCGCGACGCCGTTTCCAATTTCTTCTCCTCTCCTGCAGCGCCGCCGCCGACGGTCCGCTCGCACTACCGCAACTACACGTCGCGTGACCTATCGTTTTCGCCGCCGGCGCGACTCGCGAGGTCTTTCGTCACGACTATGCGTATATTGCAAAGGACACCGCGTATACGATGATATTATTATATGATAATGACGATGTGGATGCAGCGAAAAGAGTTCAAGCGACCAAATCAAGCGGAATTACGATATAATAATACGATACGAGTCTGACACGAGCGGGACAAAGTTGATATAATGTATTATTGTCACGATGATACATAATTATTATTGTGTATGGACAGCGAATTGTATTTAAGACAGTGGTACTCACGTGTGGTTGACGAAAGGCATACAGAGACTAGCAGGAGGAAATTGAACATGGTGAACGTGGCGGCGCGGTGCAGGCTTTGTGACGACCCGCCGCCGCCGCCGCCTTGCCGCCTCACTGCTTCTTCGGATTCCGCTGTGCGTCTCCGACCTGTGAGCAAAAACACAAACACATTAATTCATTAGTCATTACACTCGGCACTCGCGCTGTACATATTGATAATACGTATCATATCATATCATATTACACTTGTGATGAAATATTTTACCGTTTTCAATCTGTTTCATTTATTCAACCACACTCGAATCCTGATATCACAAATCGCGAGAGTACCTGATACAGTGATATCGTATTATCGTACCATTCACCAAACCGTCAAAATTCACGGTGTCATTTTTCTCTACACTCTTGTAAATAAAATTTACACTAAACCATCATAATATTATTATGGAAAACGCTATTAGTTTTCTTTTGTTGATAATATATAATAATATTGTAGTAGCATAACATATGCTATAATATATATGTACAAAAAGCGTTAACTTTCGGGGAGATGGGGAGACACCGAAATCGATGTACGGGCGACGACGATGGGTAAGATTGTGTATATAAAATACGCGCGCGCGCGCAGAGATATTAATGTAATATATTATTATATTATGGTGCGCGGCGGCCGCCGGCGATGTTTTTAAAAGGTACGTCGAATTAACCGAGTGAAGATAATTGAGGTGCCCACCGCCACCGTTGCTTTGGATTACACCACACTTCCTTTTTATGCTCATTGTCAGTGAAAGCATGTATAATATAATATTATTAAACATCGGGTTTTTATCGGAAACGTCACGCTCGTAAATGATTATCACAGTTTGTACGTATAGTGATATTAAATTATAATTTATAATATACACCACCACCGCCGAAAACGTCATCGATACGCATTTTTCTTGTCTCTCGCGTTGGCCAGCGATAGGATGGGGAGTGGGAGCGATTTACTTTTCGTTTATTATAATTATATTATATTGTTTTCTTTCCATCTGCACCGCACCGGCGAACGAACGTGAAAACTCGGCGATATTGACCGGACGCACACTCGCGTGATTTCCACGGGTTTTCTGGGTCGGTAACACGACGACGACAACACACGTCGTCGTCTTCGTCGTAGTCGTAGTCGTTTATGTATTGTAATATGGGTTATGAGCGCAGCATGGAATCCGGCATGAAATTTGCACGCGTTCCGGTTTGCCCTCCCGATATTATATTATCGCGTTCGGCGGTGCGCTGAGAGTGTAAAATATCATGTGCGTGTGTATGTGTAGGATATAATATTAAACACTATAATACGCGTACCACCGGCAGACGGACGGGCACGTGATTACAATCGGGTCATAACAAGTCTACGGCCGACGCCGCGCGCCGCCACCGATCGTGTGCCAACGCGTATATTATGTCTTCGCGCGGTAATGCGGTATATTATAATACATTATTATTAGGTATAGGTATTGTAATACATATTATTATAATATTATAATATAACATTCGATTTCTCTCTCCTCTCACCGAAGTCCGATACGGCGTGTGCCGCGTTCTCTCGCGGCTGCACGCTGTACACGGTTATTATTTTTTATAATATTCCATTTCGAGATCAGTCGGTCTTTTTCACGACAAAATACTCTGTGCGTGCCACCAAAAGCGCTCGCGGATTTTTAGAATACCATCCAACGGTGTCCCCGAACCTGAGTTGCTATAGAAGACGAGGCGAGAGCAGAATATGTCGAAGATAGTGGTAAAAAAAAACCCCAAGTCGACTTCCTTTTGTTTTTTTTACCCCCACAGCGGCTGTTAGCCGGTTGTTTTGTACGGATTCGTTATATAGAAAAATAACATGGTTATAATACGCACATGTACATAGGTCTATGTACAGGTACACACATACACATATAAATACAGATGTATACACACGTTCACAAACACACACACAATATCGAAGATGAAAAATGGTGACGGACGACAGCTGTCTTGCGTGGGAAATTAAATACCTGAGGAAAGGAAGGTTAATTGACCCTGGCCAAAGGTGCAACGAACCCCCACCACCGACACGGCAGCTACCACCCAAGCACTACGACGACAACGCGCTACAATATAATAATAATAGGTAGGTATAGATAATAAATATAATGAAGACACAACGCCGCGGCAGCGACTACTCGGATAAAAACACTGCGAATGATTATTTGGCGGGTTATATCGGACCTATCCTCCAGAGTCTGCACACCACTTTAATATATGTATATATGTGTATTATATTATAGTCGCATATTGTTCGTCCCACAGACGAAGATAGTCGTGACGACACGGTCCGGTTGACAATTTTAGTAATATAGTAATGGTGCGCCGAGTTCATCTTTTGCCCAGTGTTTTGTTGCAGTTGTACTTTTTTTATATTTTTTTAATAATAATACAGATATATTTACGCTTCTCTCTCTATATATATACACATATTTTTTATATTTATTTATTTTTGGTTCACCATCCGTGACGTTACCGCCGATGGACCTGCCTGCAGTGGCGCAGCAGCGGCAGTGGCAGTTCTTCCCCCGCGACCCGTACCGGTTGGCTTTCATAGTTTGGTTTAAAACACAGAAACTGCGAGAGAAACAGAACGAACGCAGAAGTCGTATTATATATTCACACAATCTGGCGACAATGATGAAACAAATAGGACCGTTTTTTTCACCAAAAAATAGTCGAGGTCAATAATCTTTTTCAAACATTTAAAAATCGTGCAATTATTTAATTTGGAAATTCTAGCGTTTACATTCATTTAGCGCACATCACGTACTTATAATATACACACAGTGGATACATGTCATAAATGAGAACTAATAACTCTCTCGGTTGCACCATTGATTGGCTGCGTTGGAGGTCCGTTGACCTTGAACCCGTTCCGCCGAGAAGTCTTCCTTTAACAGAATTTCCTATTTAATCGCCGCGTCCATTGTAAAGCTGTTTAACGTTGCCATTTTTTTTTATTTTCGAAAATATCGTTCTCTCACCGTTGTAAACTTTACCGATCAACAAGTCATTAAAACACAAAAACGCAATAAAATAACAAATTGCGCCATTATTTATTTTTTCTGATTGATTTTTTCACAGTCACACATCCTATATGCACATCCGATTCAATTGTAAATTCATATGCTTGTTTGAACATTTTTAAATTAACATTTATAAAAACAAGAGGAACAGTTTAAACAGCACAGACCTATTGTCGAAAATGCATTCCAAATCGAGAGTCCGTAATCGGAAATCGCGAGAATACGTGCTCAGCTGTTGATTAAAGCTCTCATTGTCAAAACAATTCGTGTACCGGATGCTTCACATAAAATCTAAGTACAATAATAACCATATTATGAACCTTGTCTCAATGAATCATACTCGATGAAAACCGGACATATTTTACGAATTGTTATAATATTTTAATAATATTTACTCATATTATTATCCGTAATATTTAGCATGTAATATGCCATCAAATAAAATATAAAATAATTTACGATAACAAAATTTTTGAAATAATGAAAATAATTGTTTTATTTGCAACTCTCGTTATTATTTGTATCCCGCGGGTACCTTTCTTCGCATATAATATTGCCGATTGTTTATTGTCGCTCCCTTCGTCCAACTATTTCATCCGATAAAAACATGATTTCCATTCATACTGTAGAAGTATATTACAATGGGTACACAATATCTTTACAACGTTTATTGAATATTTTGAAGAGATTAAACCAAGCGTTTACACGCATTAGTTTTTATGAAATTAATTACGATGCTCAGTTGTAATACTGTGTATTCAATTGTAAACTTTCTAAAAAAAATATACAAAATTCCAGGAATTTCTTACACCGTAATAGTTTTTATATATACTTCGAGTAGTTTTATACTTTACGCTATAAGTTAGTATAAGCAGGAGAAATAAGAGTTTACGACACAACATTATTATGGATAACATGACGCATAAAATGAATACGGATTTTTCTTAAACATATTAGCAATCATCGTGTAACTTACTTATCTTAAACAATTTAATAATAACCTTGGTATGTGAAAATGAATGTATAGCTACATATAATATATCATATAATTGTATAACACTATTCAGTAATACAGATGCGGCCCATACATTTTGAGTGTACCGACTACATTATGTTCATAATTAAGTCAGATATCAATAGATCTAATTACGGGGACGCAAAAAATACTTTCTCCGCGGGAATAATAAAATGTCTAGCAATGCGGAAACCAGCCAGTGAATCACGTATGTGTGTGCCAACAAGAATTTTAAAACACCAGAATATTTTTATACAAATGGCTATTGTTTTAGGCCCTCCAAAAATGAAAAACCACCCTTCTAGTAAAACAAATTCCGGTCAAATTAGCCCCGTTCACATTAAAGTCGTTATTTGATTTCGGCGGTTCGTTTATTATTTTCGGTTGACATCATTGTTTTCCCCTTGACACAGCATCACCCCATTACTTTATTATATGTGTGCAATAATATATGTATAATGTATATAGGTTTATATACACTACACATATTATATACCTATGTAGATATTAACCAACCGCAGGCGGCTGGTATTTCGCTGATATTGCTTCATATTAAATATTTCAATGAACGAAATATTATCCCACTCTAACGCAATATACGATTTCGGTAAAAATACTTTAGATTTTATCGAGACGAGAAATATTGATAAAATTGCAATTTATAAAAATAAATACGCTATCGGTTATCATGCATGTTCAATTATTACAAACGTCGATTAAGGTACTTAAGACGGTTTCTATAACAGTGAATGGGAATTAAGACAACTCAACGAAATATCTCTGATAATAATAATAAAAATTTAAATAAAAAATGCATATTATGAATAAGCAACAGCAGTACGTATAGGTACATCGAACAGAAAATGGAAATGCACACATCGGGTCACATGCACACAACACTATAATCTCCCACTCTCCTCGTAATTAATTAAATTAGCGACGGCGTGTTTATCAAAATAATGTATATAATATCATGTGATTACCTGAATGCCTGGCGAGAAATAAATAAAAGCCAGAATACACCGTAGACCAGCAGGAGCCTTGTGGCATATTACAATCCGTTTCGTTTTCAATTCGCTCTACCATCGTCGATTTTCGAAATCTTGTCGTCTCGGTTCTGACTTAGGTTTCTCAGCGTCCTTTTCGACGTTCAGGAATCTAGTCCTAGAACGTGTTCTAACATCGCTTCAGACGTAATTACATCGTTAACGACAAACACGCGAACCTTACGCACTACATCACTGTACATACGCCACTGATTGTGTTTTTGAGAACGGAAACACTATGTTATATTATATAATATAAGAATACGACAGTGTATAATACTGCAGTTTCGGTGAAGAAAAACGACACAGAGGTTTTTTTTTAAGCGCACTACTCACAGAAAACGGTATGATTGACAAAATTAAAAAAAAAATTAACGTAGAGGCAAAATAATTTACTCACTGTAGATTAAAACGAAAAGTAAGTTGAAAAATGGTTTAAAAAACGCAAATAAAAGAAAATTTTTGCGTTTTACTATTCATTAAAAAATTCACAGCAAATCACGGGCGGAGACCACCGTCACACGTCTTCCGCAAAAAGTACGTTTTTAAGAATAACTCGTTTCGCTCGCACCACGAACTTACCGAATCGGGGTTTTCACTCGGGCGTGAGGTGATAACGACAGAACCCAAATAGACCCGATTACGATGCACGTCATGTTTTTAATATGATTATTATACCACACATCGAGTGTGTTACCGGCGCACGTGGGTGTGTGTGATAATAAATTTTTAATAAATGAATAGGTAAATAAATATAATAATAATATCGTACTCGACACCTGAACCAGATAAGATTACGCGGACAGAGAGAGACGACGAACGGCCGACCGAGCAACGAACCTTCGACTGACGTGCGTGCGTGTGTGTGTAGTCGTGTGTACAGGAGGGACGGTGCCGCCGCCGCCGACGCTGCCAGCCGCCGGGCCAACCGGCTCACGACCGCCGACGACCGTGCCCGAACCGGATACGCGCCGCCGGGCCATGCCTCGTTTTTACTACCCGCACGCCACCGCGCCGGTGGTTATGATATTATTATATTATTATACGCGCGCACATAAATCAACCCTTCGAGAATGTGCGAATCACCGGTAAATTATTATTATTATTCAAATATCTTACATAACATAAATTGTATAATCAGATTTGTATGGTATATACTATATTCAGTACACAGCCCCGGGACTGTTTACTCTCGACCGCAACGAGCGGCGTGTGAAATTATGTCAGATCGCTTTTACCTATAATATGTTTTATTAATATCGTAGCCCTAAGTTTTATTTGTTTTTAATTTTTTTTATGGTAATAATATCATACTTATACGATGCAGTACAGTGTACATTATATTGAGTAGGTATTGTGTTATCGACATGGAAAATAGTGTAGGTTAGAAGTTTTGACTCGTAAGTATTTGTTTATTGTGGGTAGTCTAAAAATGGAAATAAAAAAATAGCTTTATTAGTAGTTACATTTCTAAATGTCTTCAATATATTTTAGAACGTTTATTTTGTATATGTGCCATATCACATATGTGGAGAGTAGTGGAAAAACGAAATAGATCTTTGCATATAATATACATAATTATATTCCACTTAAAGTGAATAAAAAACTAAAATATCTACACTAAATATAAGTAGATATATTTTAGAACAAAAGTGATTCGTTAAGTTGAAAGTTAATAAAAAAAACGTAGCTCGTTAGTCATTAGGAAACTCAATTAAAATTGACTTAACTTTTTTACTGGTTAATGCCCCCGCCCAGTATATACTCAAGGGAATATAATCTAAACGAACAATGTTTGTAGAATATAATATGATAACAAATCGTTTCGTTTCGTAGATATAGAGGCGAGCGCGCGCCTAGTAAACGACGATTAGTCGTATTGAGTTTTACTAAAACATAATTAATAACCGTTGTCATTACATGCACGATAAAATTAAAATAGTTTTATATATGTTTTAATCAATTTATTATAAGTACACGAAAAAAAAATAAAAACACGAAACGGCACTAAAGAAAACGTGTAAAAATTAAATACGGAATTCGATTACAATCGCCCGCCGACGGCCTGGCGCGGCGGAGAACGATTAACTTGTTTAGACCAGTAATGACGAGATAATCCTCCATAAACGTTATATAAGTAGTTTTTACTACTTACTAGGATGGGTGACCGTCTAGGATATTTTATCTGATACTGTGTCTCCTCTATCGTAAGAATATATCAACCGATTATAGCGGTTTACTGTTTACAGTTGATAAATATTAATTAAATAGATGTTTTAAACTGTTAGTAATTTAAAATAGTTGAAAAAATAGCTTACAGAAATATGGATAAGTACTAAGTACCTACATAAATTATCCACTATCGTGTGTCAAATATTTAATTTACTTTTATTTTTATTTTTACTGTAAGCTCTTCAAGTTACAACAATAATGAATAATATTTTTAAAATATTTAAACGATTATCTCTACTATAAACAAACAAATTATAGAGTAAACATTGTGTTTTTAATATGAGTAATAACGTTTTTTCTAAAATTTGGATTTTATAATAATTAAGTATTTTTTTTTTTAATAACTAATAAAATGAATAAAATCACCTCTTTCGTCGGCATCCTTGTGTGTTAAATTAATGTACATTTCAATCGCAAACACTTCAATATCACACATTATACTTAGAATATACGTCTGAGAATCAAGAGAAAAAATACGAATCATATAGAAAGAAACATTCGTAACTGTTGTTAATCGGAAACTGAACTGATATCGCTTTTTTAAGAATTTCCCCAAATGTCCTGCGCGTTTTGACTTCCCACCACACACGGTTTATATGATTCAATTGAAAAAGAAAAAAATGAACAAATATGCGACCCAAGACCTCGACTATAGTTTGTGGGTTTTGTAAAAAAACTTCCTTCACAGCTTGACCACCACATTCATCCCTAATGACATGCGGTATACCTATATACCTATACCAACGATGAGACTGTTTGCAAATAATACCTTATGTAATAAATAGTAATATTTATCAGTCTATTATAATGATTCCAAGACTTTAGCACGTAAAAAGAAAAATTAAATACTGAACACAGTGGTGATGCAATTGAAAGTAAATAATCCTATACTTGGTCATTCGACCGGAATATTCGATCATATGTCCAAATTATTTATAAAGAAGTCAACAACAATAACAATATACTATAAACTACCTATATAGTGTACAAATGTTGTTATATTACATAAAAAAAAAGTTAAAAAAAAAGGTAGCTTATTTCACAATAAAATGTCATCATTTTCTCTGTTAGGCCACAAGAATTACCCACGGAGGTATTTATATGACACTTTAAAAATAATCCAAACATATCTCTATTGTCAATAATATAATATAAGAAGTATTTTGCACCCACGCACAACATGTATGATGTATGGTCAAATTAAAAAATCCTACTGTTATATAACTACTATATATTGACAATAATAAGAAGTGGAAATGCTTCTTAGTATTATTGTTAATATTTTTTTGTGCCCAAGCCCCATGTCAATAATACCGTTTCGTGTCCACGATCTAATGATCCGAACACAGCATCTGCTTTTATTTCTATCGTCTGGACACGCATCGAATGAAATTGGACTATTATACAAATCTCGTACGCGCGGCAATATTGTTAAAAACCAGTGTTCACTCTAGTGAGTAGTTTCATCGATTATTGTGCCTGCAGTCTCGTATAATATTATGGTACTCGTTTATAATAAGGTACCATGTGTGATTATTGAAACATAACGAAATTTCATGTATGAGCGAACTCGTGGTTAAAGCAAAGCAAATTAATATTACTGACTCATGGAAGCACGATCGTACGTGTGTATAATATTTTATCAAATCCAATCGTTTTATCATAATACTACTGGTGATTAATATATAATTATTATATACCTAACACTAATGTTTACAGTTTACTATATATTTCCTGTTAAGGTTATACGATGTAATAAATTACTTTTTAAAATAATAATTACATACGTGCATATAATTTAGTAAATATATTGTACTTGCAGTTATGTAGGTATATGAGTACAACAGAAAAAACTAATGTTTATTATGATTTTTAGGTACATTTCCATAACATTATTCTAGAACACCAACAATATTCAATTGAAACTGCGTACATTTAAATACAGGAAAACGATATGTAGCATTGGAAAATATATAATATCGACATCAATATCCAACAATACATGGTTGAAGCAACTATGGTTAGGAAATAGGAGTTAGGTGTTGTACAGGTGTGCAATTAAACGAAATTTATTTATTTTTTCAACATTACACCTGA
Organism: Nasonovia ribisnigri; assembly: GCA_027563435.1. Classification (NCBI taxonomy): domain Eukaryota; kingdom Metazoa; phylum Arthropoda; class Insecta; order Hemiptera; family Aphididae; genus Nasonovia; species Nasonovia ribisnigri. The sequence goes on along the minus strand of JANEHU010004621.1, from coordinate 36,368 downwards.
TACTAGCAACATCACGCTGCCAATAGTTGTTGAATAATATAAATCCGAATTTTTTGGGTGTCACGTTTTGTAGGTGTACAACGCCAACATATAGTAAAACATATATATGATCTAATGTATGAGTAACACTGTACAATATGATTGCAATGATAAATATAATATATATACGCGTATGGCAATTAATAACTGTATAAATGTAATTTAGTTTTACGAGCTCCCACGTTAACAGCGTAAGAATCCACGTGTCCGAATTGCGACACTCATAATAATATACTTGTGTGTCACATAGAACTTGTTAAATTGATAATTTCCGGAGAGAGGAAGAAGTTTATGCGCCACTTGTGTACGTCTCAGAGCGATTTTACTGAGTACTCGATAAGCATTGGTTATTGAATAAGTATAGATGTCAACAACGTTAATAATGTTATAATACTATAATATATCAATAATTTAATTCAGCTAAAGCTGACAAGTCGGCGGCGCACTACATAGAATAATATATTATTATATATTTAAACAAGATTATAGCGGCGTTATGGAGGTTACGATCATTACCTATATTATGTCGGCTCAATGTGTTTGACTGAAGGGCCAGCGGCTCGGCGGTGGCTCTACACAAACGACCGTTTTACTATTATTATTTTCTATGGCTGCTTTCGATTAACGCGCCTGCAGCAGGTAAGTCGCGTGAAAGGGTCGATTTCGTTGTGTAGATGTAGTCTACACGCATAATGTGCAATCGAAACACATTCGATTCGTTCGTACCTTTTATACGTATACAACATTAAACACGCGTGTAAGAATGAAACAATATCGATATATTATGCATAGGATTTTTTAAAAGAATAGGTTAGACTTGTAAGAAAAGGTTCTAAATGTGTAATATTATACACACATATATATATATAGGTACCTATTATATAAATACTCGTCGCCACAATTTTGAGACGTTTTATTCGTGTGCCCGTCTAGACGCGGCGCGCGCGTCGCTATTATTGATACTGTTCCAAATTCGTCTGCGTTACGAAACTCTGAATTGTTTATGGGCCGTAATATGCGATATTTTATGAGAATTCGCCTAGAGGACTAACCTTACCCAACGGAAAACGGCTCACGATTCGGGAGACATTGGCGCCATCCGAACGACTGTAGACTTACATTTATGTATAATACTGGGAAAACTTTAGCGGACGAGACGATCACCCGAGGGGAGAGGCAGCAGGAGAAAAAAAAGAAAAGGAAAAGAAATAGTCTCCGAAAATGTATAAGATTTTATTGCTTTAGCTAGCTTTTAACAATACATCGGCAAGACTTTCATATATTTGCAGTAAGTAAACGATTTCGGACCGGAGCTTTGCGGGACGGAACCAAAAGTGGAGCTATGGGGAGGGCAAATCGTACTTATCCCGTGATATATTATATTGAAAAATTGAAGGAAAAAGTGATATAAAATAATAATAATTTTTATTTATATTTTATAAATTATAATAATATCATCGAAGTATATCTCTACATTGTGAAATACACATAACGCAATGTGCCGTATACTGCTACGCCAATATAGGTATATTGTTTGGATACCAACGTCTAATATCAACTAATGACCGGATAAATATTATCAATTATTTAGTTATCGCGTATACTAGTTGACATAGCTGTGGAGTGGGATTGTTATGGAGAAGTTAATATACTGTGATGGCCAAATAGGCCAACGTTGTTTCAAATAAGCCAGATGTAAAAGATGATTACAAGCGTTTAAGATCCTAAAATCAAAAACTGAAAAAAATATCCATTTTTGAGAAAAAGTTTTAAAATAAACTCTAATAAATGTACAGAACGGTTAGGCGCCATTAAACTTGCTTCTATACTGTAAGGCGCAATGAATAGGCAATATTATTGATTCGATGTATGCTCTTTGATACACGATACTATAATGGTTCTTCACTAGATATTATATAAAACATGTCGTGTAAATAATACAACATGTATGTAAACCTTACAGTGTGTGATGAAAATGCATAGATGTAATGAGCTTGTGTAGACATATTAAAGTATATTGAGAAAACACATTAGCTATGATAACATTCAAAACCTATAAAAATACTGCATAAGTATATTAGATTTTATTCAAGATATTGCGTCTAGAATATATATTTCTAGAATAAAAATTCTTGCATTGGTTTGGTTTTGAAAAAAATACCTACTATATAATTGAACGTTTTGAAATAGTGATATATTTAAATTGAATTCATACTATATTTAACCTGTAACGTACTCAGTGCGGAAGAGAAGGTGAAGAAGGCATTCACATTTCACATAATAACTTTTAACTTATATGACAAATGACAATAATTCAATTAAAACTTTTATGTTTAATTTTATAACAATAAAATTGGTAGACTTACTACTATACAAGCATTTTAAAAATAATTTGTATATTATAATAGTTATACCTAACAATTGTTTCTCTTAAGTTTTTTATTTAAAATAATTACTTAAACTAATTCAATATTGAGTATATACATATTAACAATCTTATAAAAATAAGACAGTACCAATGTTAAACATTTTTTTAGTAATTGCGCTTGCTTATACTAAAAGACTTATTTAAGTTAATAATTACATTAAACTATTAATGTATACATTTATTGATCGATACTTTAAAAATTGAATAGTTAAATAAATATTATAATTAAATACAAAAATGTAAAAAAATTAATATATTTTATCTATACCGGCATGTAATGTGGTATTTATTTGTAGGTTTGTAAGACCTTGAGTAAAGCTCAGTATGACAATGTCTTTTTTAACCGACGGACGTATTTATGCCCCCCTCCCCATGGTAATTTGTTTAGGGACGCCACTCATACTCAAATAATAATTATTTATTATACGATAAACATGTCCTAGTTTTCTATTCGAATTTCTTCTAACTATGAACTACAGTGAATATATATATCAGACTTTTATTTAATGAATAAAAAAAATCTATTCTTTATAGCCATAGTATGAATAGATTTAAAATTTAAGAAAAAAAGGTTTTATTATATAGTCTTGTGTTGTATAAAATGCATATTTCAAGTATTTCCAGTATGAGACTCGATAAATGTTTACCGGGAAAGAAAGATATCTGTTTTCCAGGGCATTAACATTATATTTTACTGTACATAGTACATATAATATAATATACATGTATATATAATAATATGAATATTTTTTGAAACCATTAGTAAACAAATAAAATGTGATTCAATTTTTATGGCGTCCCGTTTTGCTGCCAATAGCATAGTCATAAGTCATGACTGGAGAACATTAAAAGTCATTCAGACGTCTGGAAAACAACCGTACACGAACCAATGACTCTTTGGGAAAACAGCGATTTCCTTATTATGCCTTTTTATCGATGATATATATACACAAAACGACAAAACACATGAAGACGCGTTTATAAAACAATGTATTTGGCACGCGATCCCAGCCATACAGAGCCTCAATATATTAAAAGCATTATGATATGTACGTGTATAATACATATATTATTATCAGGCAAACGTCCCATGTACGTCAAATTATCCTATAACATAATTCATTTTATTTCACTTTCTCTTGATATATGGTCTCGACATGCATCGTAAAACGCAATGCAGATATATAACGCACAAGGCGCATGAACGCGAGAGAGAAAACACATACCCCTAAGCATTATTATACGCGTATAAATATACAACCAACATGTTGACTGTGCAGCGTAAGCCGCGGTGTTTGTTCCATTGAACCGGTTTCCACCTTAGGGGTATACCGTATACATACATGTTATGTATATATATAAATAACGAGGCGTTTAACCCCGTTTTCCGCCCCTTGCGCGTAGAGATATACGTGCGTATGTTTCCAGAAATAAATTGTTCAATTTATATACGTCCCGTGGGTAAAGAAACTTCATTTTTTCTCCCGGTACGCGCTCCCCTATTAAAAAGTCCGTTCTTTTTCGCACCGTAATTTATTGCGAGCGTCACAAACTAATTCTATTCCCCGGACGAGAGAAACGACACCCTTTTCCATGAGATAACGAACTAGCTATGAGAAAGACGACAAACGCGCGAAGGCGTTACAAATTCGTTTTTTTTTTACTTTTCATTCGACGGATATCTATTACCCTATATGGCTATATGGATATATACACTACGCCACTACTATACATATATTAGAATTATTTACCACGTTTACTAGGTACACCCGGCGTTGTTTATATATTACACTATAAAACAGTTTTTACATCTATATATCCGCGGTACCAATCGGTTTACGAAATATCTGTATCAGCACACACGTAGCACGTTTATGTTTATGAAACTACTCAGAGATGTTAGTATAGCCTTTATACATACTTATAGGTACCTATATCACAAGCAATAATATAACAACGTGCAGTACCACCGACCTACTGCAGCAATGTGCATCGCACCGAACTGCAGCAAGCTCGAGCCACGACGACCTTTCGAGACGGTTTATTATTATACTGTTACACCTCGTCCACAGTTCATTACCAAGACTCTTGGTAATGAAGCTATTACATACATAATATAATACTCTATATTATAAGACGTGTGCCTGTGCGTAAATGGGCGGTGGGCGGGGTGAGGAGTTCAAATGTGCCATATGGCCATCGACGCGCACAGGAAGAGGAAAGACAGAGAGTGTATAGGTAACCACGGTACACACACATATATATAATACATTTAAGGGGGTTGTTGTCGTCGTCGTCGTCGTCATCGTCGTCATCGTGTGTCGGGGGCGAACGCGCGCGCGCCCCGTACGGAAATCTGCACGCGTCGAGGACCTGTGCAGCGCTCTGCTCCACATCTGCCACGACGACGAGAGCGAAAGACGATCAAATCGAGAGAGAGAGAGAGAGGGAGAGGGTGAAACGGACGAGAGAGGTCGCATCTGCCCCTGGCCGCCGCGTGTGCCGGCGTTTCTATATTTAAAGAATATATATGCGCTGCACGCGGAGCACGGCGGCACACGTGTCCCAGCATCCTGTTACCGGCCCAGACACCTCAGCTTGCCCCCATTTGTCCTGCGGCAACAGCCCCGTTAGCGCCGCGATCGCGGTATTCAATTAGTAACGATACAAGAAAAAAACCGAACGAACAAAAAACAAATATATAGGTCGTCTACTTTACTCTCGTTAACAAGCGTTGACCTTTCAAAATTTTTTTCTCACTTTTTTAGTAAACGTATAGTCCCGACTCCCGATACACGCAGTATTGTTAGCGGTACCTATAATATAGGTATATTATACGCACAACGATTTTCGATACGCGCACAGACTGTTCACGCAGACGGACGGCACATGTATAGTATAATATTATGATGTATAATGTATATACAATATTATATATACTTATATAGTTATATAATATTATTTATTATAATATTATACGAATATGCGCACGGTTCAATGCACACGGCGTGCGGCCGACGTAACACGATCTCCCTCAAGCCCTGCTAAATAGAACATACGTATACATATTATTATAATATAAATACAAATAAACGGCGTGCGTATGGTGCAGGGCGGACGGACGGACGGACGGACGGACCACGGACGCTCGGCCGCGCAGCCGCACAGGTATATAAATATATAATATCACATACCCGGCGACGGATCTAGACCTTTAAAAACATACACACACACACAAAGAGAAGAGAACGGGTGTTTTGGATAAAATATAAAATAAAATACATATACATAATATATATATCGAAAGCAAAAGCACCCGGTGCTGGCGGTATCAGGTTGCAGCGGTCGTGTGCCATTTGGTGTCTCGGCATCTCTCTTGTCTCACATCTGTCCGCCGTTATTGTGGCACGTACCTTAACGGTATGGTTCAACCCTTCGGGTCCTCACATATATAATATATACGTGTACACAATACTGACGAAATTTACCGAGCCCGCGCGCGCTCGCGCTCTCTTGTATTATAAGTATAGTATTCATTATCCATATAATATATTATACAAATAATAATAATATTTTTTCGAATAGACATACGCGAGCATAATACCGTACGTGTTCAATTTCAGTCGCTTGTCTACAACATATAATATTATATATTGTGCATTTATATACGCCTGTAGTACATATAGTGTAGGTATAAACAATCGTTAACACCTTACCGGCTATATATACCTATAATACCCGGCAAGCACCTATCCTACACGTTTAAACACACCTACGCGTATCACGGGGTGGGATTATTGTATATGTTAAAAAAATACTCTGGTTGGAGTACACACGCAAGTTGCTCGTTTCCTATACAGTACAAGTATAACATAAAAATTGTACGTACGTCGCAATATACGTAACGGCACATATATTATATTCATATATAATATACACTGCTGCACGGTCTGATGCGAGTATATATTATGTTTGCAAGGAGGATGTGTGTATGTGGAGTACCTATGTGTGCGCGTAGAATAATCGCAGGGGGTTGTTGGTATACACAGCAACACGTGGCTTACGGTGGCGGCGACGGCGGCCTGTTTAGCCACCACCATCTGCCCGTCAGATTGTTGCAAACTCCCTTTTAACAAGTTTTAATTTAATTCCTCCCACAACGTTTGCTCTTACCTATGTACGCGATAGAGTGAACGCGCGCCCGCGCAGGGTACTTAGCAGGGTCCTCGGCGGCGGAGGCGGGGGACGCGAGCCGTCTGCTCTTCTGATGGCTGCTGCTACTGTGACGGACGCGAGCGCCGCGAGTTTGCCAAATGTTACTCGATCGGGTTCCCGTGTTTGCGCGCTCAGCACGGGCCCTTCTGTTTGGGGTGGTGTTTTTTCTTTCCTTATTTTCTCGTAAACAACTACCGAAAATCGCAAAATCATTACGGTATTATACACCTTTACGTGCGTCGTGGCATGTGCGAACACGTCTAATTGGGTAGCCGCCGCCGCCGCCACCCACAATACGAAATCACACAATGGACCAAACACCGTGATCAAAAGTATGACGACGGGTTTTCATTATTTCGCCACTATCGCGTTCTATTTAATACTTCTATATGATTGATTTAATCGCAATTTATCAACTCCCGACATCATATTATATACGTACAATACTATACAATAGGTATAAGTATAATATTATACAATATAGACGTATTTTAGGTACCTATGTATAGTACGAGTATATTATAATTTAACAAATTGTTATAAAAACAATTATTTGACACTTTGATAAGTTTTTAAGTGCACTTTGCTTTATTGCACATGGTTACACTTCATAACTAAATAACTGGTAAAATAACAAGTGAATTTGTATGTTGTTATTAAAGAATTTAGTAATCAATAATTTATCTTCCATATAAATATCATATACAACCATAAATCAATAATTTACACCAAAAACTTGAGATTTTAAAGTGTTAGCTAATCTATTCTAGTTAGGAATTAGGTATTTATTATTACTTTTTACCATTGTGATAAAAATATTATGTAATGACAAATAGGCAAAATTTTTATGTAGTAAATTATATTATTTTTGACTGTAAAATATGATTTTAATATTAGCTCAGTAAGACGTTTAAAAAAAAACTTTGAAAATATATTATTATAGTATGATTATAAACTATAGGCATAAGTGTACAACAGCTAATAATAACACTTCAAATATATTTTAATTATTTTAAGTAGGTATTTTAAAGTATTTGTGATATTACAACTTTAGCTAATCAGTTTACAGTTTACACTTTACACATACGTAGATAGGTTACAAAAATTATTTACAATAACTCTAAACATGTTTAATTTATTACCGGATGAGATTAAGACTACCTAGATATATATTACTCTTTAAACCTCTAGTCTATTACACACCCTTAACAACCATTTACACAAACAAATAAAAATATCACATATTCTAAGGTATGATACGTTTTGGATAGTCGTACACAATCACTCATAGTTATTTTATTAAATGTGATAAATGATATTTTACTATCTTTATTGTGGCGTGTAATAAATTATAATAACATTGTTATGAGTACATTTAATTTAACTCAATAAATTGGAATTAAAGAATAATCATTTTAATTTTAAATTGATAAGTTAAAAATAGAATTAATAATTTGTTTTTTACATTTTTATACAAAGGGTATTAAAAATTTTAAACTACAATACCACACTAAATAGGTAGTAAAATGTAAATACTATTTTGCCAATAATATTTGTTGATTATTCCTATTACTATAGTTATTACACATTAAGAAAATTATAAAAATAATAGGTAATTAGTATACCTACATAACAAATTATGAAATAAAAATAAATTATTGATAGAGTAAAACAGATTCTCGAGTTTTTAAAAGACTGTGAACTGTTAAACCATTCCGAAACGCTGAACTCGTTAAAACTGTTTTAAATTTCTTACTATGTATTGCATGACTCTAAAGGTTCAAAGTGGCACGGGCCAAATCGAGTGGCGGCGGTGGATTCCAGCTGCAGGTTCTTAATATGAAGGGTAATAGTACACACACATACATACACCGAAACCCCCGAGAAACATGAACCCGCTATTCCATCACAACCCCTCGGACGGTCTTGGGTAATTCTAGACGGGCGCCTACTGCAGTTTGTTTAACCGGTTGTCCCGAAGTTTTTCTAGAGATGAACACATAAAATACTTTTAATCCTTAATTTTTAAGAGATTAATTTTAAAAAACGCTTCATTATAGAACATATAGCAATTCAAAAAATAAAATGAGTGTCTAAAACAGTCCCAACATTAACTTTTATCGTATAAAATATAAATCATCAAAATACTCTATAAAAACGACTTCAAAATAGTAAAATACTGACGTTAGTATTTTTTGTTTTTATTTTTTATAATGAGTTTAATGGCTAATATTGAGTTCAAAAACTTTTTTGTAAATATTTTAAATATAATGAAAAACATTTTTAAAATACACAGGAACTTTACTATAATATATATTGAATATCATAAGCATAACTATACTTTTAAGTTTTAAACAACTCATAATCCTAATTAATTCATTAAGTCATACTTGTTTTTGCATCTTATAAATAACTATTTATAGTTAATTTTATAACTTATTTTCCAAAATGTCCATGATTTAACTATGTAAGACCGTTTCAAAACAAACTAGCGTAAAAAATATTATCGAAAAAATACTTTGAAATATATTTACCTCAATATAAAATAATATGTAGGTATCTACATTAATTGTTTAATTTATAATATCATAAAACATTATTCTAATACAGATTAACATGTTCGTTCTATATTCACCTAGCTAACATAAACGATCAATGTTACAAACAATGATATTTGTTCATAACTACAATATAAAGAGAGAAACTGCACCGCTTATAGCGAATTCGCCCGTAACATTGCATTTTAGTAAAATAAAATGAAAAGTTAATTAATTTAAACAAACTGAAGTCGATTTTGTCAATGAACAATGCCTTTTCATTTTCATTTTTCACTAACGATCTATTTGTAGGATTTTTTACACATTGATATTTCTATTTAATATGGAAACATATATAGGTATAAAGAGGAATGGAATCAAACCAATAAAATAAAATACGACATTTTAGTATTGCAGGGAAAGTTTGATATGTATTGTAACCAGTAGATTCCAAAATATTAATTTCAATATCAAAGGTCCTAACAATAACAATATTACATTACAGTAAATCAGAAATTGATGTCGCGTAAGAAATAAGAATACTCGTCCCAATTCGTCGTGACAGTACCAACAACTAGAAGCTCCAACAAACCGTTTGTTTTTCTTCACCAGGTGTATCGAAAATGATGCATAGGATTTTATGCACATTGAAATTATTATCTGAATATTAAATTACGATAGTATTTTAAAGTAAAAAACTATCAAGTACGTGACTGAGAGCATGCGTGACCTACACAATTAGTTATGTAAATTCAGCAAGCACGCGCAGTATATCGCATATCACGTGCTTATAGTATTGTTATTTCTTGGATATCTTAAGTTTAAATCGATAAAGGAAACAGTATCATGTATTTTCATATAACAAATCATTTTCGAAAACAACAGGGGATACGTGGATCGACTACCATCCAAGTATTAAATGTTATCAAGGGGAAAAAAATATAATCGTCCTCACAAAACGACATTTTTAACACTGCAATGTTACACGTCAGTCGCCACTTTATAACAGCCAATGGAAAAATGACAACGAAATGGTTAAATGTTACATCCGTGAACAAATAATGATCGGCATATCTAAAAGCAAATATAATATATACTATCCGCACAATTCACTTATTTAGTTTTCAGAATTTGGCGAACAGTATAGAAATAATCAAAATAAAACCACGATTTACTTCATAATATCCTTAATCCGATCTAGTAATCTGTGAGCACGCGCGTGACAAATTCCTTATACACCAAAGTCGGCATATTACAATATCGGTGAATAATGTATATTAATAATGAAAGAAAAACAACTGGCGCCGAAAAACCGGTTCGGTCGAGAAACATTTAATAATATAAAAATAATTCCAAAGCTATTTAAACGGGGCACGCGATATTTAAAAAAATCCCTTGTTGGAATTTAGAATAATACGTAAATACAAGCACCTGGTAAGACTACAGTGCACGCCCAAATCCAACATACGACATCGCAATGTCGATATAGGGTCTTTTTTTCTCTTTTTTTTACTCTCAGAGGTCGCCAGCTTCCTTGTTTTTGTGCACCAGGAAACTGAGGAACCCGAGTACTTCACGAACAAAACACAACGATTATTATTTTCTCTATAGGCAATACACACGATAAATAAAAACTTCCACAACCGATATATATTATGTTACCGAAACCACGCCTACAGATGGGTACATCGAGAAATGGTTTATTACACTATATAACGTGAAAGACACGTACCTAGTTTATTTGACATAAATACGCAGAGCCCTGCATACGTGACCATACATAAAATGTGCAACATTACAAATTTCTGATACAAAACATTTTTTCCATCGCATTTTTCAGTTTCGATTTAATATTGTAATACCTTAGAATAACACATTTTAAGTCATAACCAACGTTACAACTTACGGGTGGTTTTCAATTTCTACAGATGCATTTCTTAGAAAATGGTTCTTTTCTATTAAAGATAACATTTATCGAAAATGAGAATATAAAATAATTATTCATGAAAATAGTATAATTTAATGCTGAAAATGATTCATTTTACAAAACTTTTGGTACAATTTTTTGTATAATAATAGGTATATAAAATATTTAATTTCTAGTAAAATTAGTTGGAACTTATCATTTAGAAACATTCGTTTTAAACTTTAAAAAATTATATAAGATTACAAAATGTATTATGTTTTAACCAACAAAATCATTGTCTTTAAAGATATAAATTGATTTATTAGGTACTTGTCAGACTTTCTTTTTTAAATAAACTTATTTGTACAGTAGTATTTTTTAAGTTAAAAGATATTGTTTTACACCCTTCTTCGAACATGTTAAAAAATAGTTCATTCAGATTTTAGGGTGTAGTAACTTACGGAAATATATTATATATACACACATATAATATCCAATAAGGGTGAATAAATTGTCTCAAAAAAAATAAACCGTGAATGAAAAAGAAGTAAGTAACATTAATTCTTAAAAAAAATAGTGCTATTGTAACAGAGAATAACTGAGTTGTAAATTATATTTATCAATTATTTTTTTATTACATACACCTTAATAAATAATTGTAATCATAATAATTAAAAAAGGTGGGCAAGTAGGTACCGCAAGTACGTACTACTGTCGTTATAATAGTTGTGTTATATTTGAATTCAATGATAAATCATTGTATACAAAAAATGATTCTGAAGGGAGACATTGTGTCAGCCAAGCATACTTGTATAAATAATCAAATTTAATAGTTAAAAAAAAAAATACAAATCGAAAATATTTCATGGCTATAAATAGCGTAACTTTCCGTGAACTTTTCCTTTTCGATTGAAGTAGTAAGACTTCTTGGGAACCATCTATTACAATTAAGAATACTGGCTATAAAAAGAAAAACATTTATGAATTTCTAACTGAAAAATAATTTACAAAATTTGAAAAAATTTCTCATGGCTATAAATAGCTCATAAATAGTCAAAATTGATTGAAAATGTTACCATATATGGGAGATTCTACCATTATATTCTAAAAAAAATATAAACATAATATAATATAAATTTAAATATAAACTTAAATATATATATTAAGTAATTAATATTTGGACGAAATTAGGTATTGAAACAAAGAATGACAATTATAGTTATTTTGTTGTAATTTAAGTGTTGTTCGTGGGCACTTTTAAAGGATATTATTATTTTTTATATAGACAATAATATTTTCAATTCATTTTGGGCAAAAATTAATTCAGCCTAATGTATGACTAATTGTAAAATAATTAATAATAACACATCAATTACAGTGACCCTTCTAGACCCACTTACTCATGTTTTAAAATAACATTTCAAGTTAAAAATTAAAATTAAATCAAACATAACACACGAAAAAAACCATTTAAATTGTTTTATATTTGATTAATATTCTATAAAGAGAAAACAAAAATATAATTAATTTTATAACAGAGCTATTCACAAAGCATTATCACTTCGTTTTTTTTTTTTTTTTTTTATTGTACATGTATTCAAATCTGTTTTTTTGATTTTTAAACATACTCAAAGACCATATCGTCAAATTCTCAAGATTTTTGAACAACTTAAGAAATATCCTGTGAAGAAGTATATTATAACCTACGAACTTCGGTTATTTAAATGAGAACCCCTCTTTTTTACTGTAAATTATTTAGTGGATAATTTTTTTTGAAAATTATAATGTACGTCATTGAAAATTCAAATCAGTAGTTTCTCGGTTCTTAAAATGTTTATACTAAGGATAAGAATTATTTTTAAAAATAGTTTATATTATAATATAATATGATCTATTATTTATTATCCTGAGATAATTTAAAAAAATTATAAATTTTGATGTATTAATATTAGTTAGTAAAATTTTCAAATCACCATAGCGTTCATAGCCCCCATATTATCTTCCAAACCCATTATCAAGAAACTATTATCTTTAGTCAACAAAGTTAATAACTCAAAAACTCCTCAAACTTTTATTCTAATATGTCAACATTTTCAGAGACCCTTACGCTCTAAATAATGTACAGTAGAAAAAGTTTATTCTCGTTTGAAAACAGAGACGAGTTTGTCTCTCCACAGGACACTCCTTAAGTAGTAAAAAAATCACAAAATTTTTAAAATATGGTCACTAAGTATATCAAAATTCCAAAACTTAGATTTTGAATAACTGTGTCAATAAGAAAAAGTGGGTGAGCACTGAGCATACTCGGTAAATCACCCTTATATGTTTTTGAATCGTTTTTTAACCTGAAGTTTTTTTTTTGGGCGTAATGCATAGGCAAAATTATTTCATATTTTAAAATCGTATTTTGTATTATATAACTGTACTAAAATAAAAATATATAACTATTTCCTGTACAGTATTTATACGAAAAATAATTTTAACAACAAAAATGCTGTATATTTGTCAAATATACATCATATTAACTACCAATTACGAATTAGTTTTAGTTATACACTTTTAATAAATAACAATATATTTTATATATTATAATACACACAATTTGTTCATAGTCAAAGGTAGACAACACAAAATATTTTATGTGATGCCTTCAAATTGAATTATGCTTCTCTCATAAGGTGAGAGTGTAAAACATATTTCGTGGAAAATTCGAATGTACATATAATAGTTTTGCAATATCATACACTACATAATGTACGACTTTGCATTACGAAGGTGTGAGGAAACAGTTTTCTTATAATCATAGCAATGAAAATTTTCAGCAATAACATATTTGGATAAGGTTATTTTTTACAAATTGTTTTTAGTGTCTCACTTTTTACTGACATAACTTCAAAATTGACTAAATAAAAGCAAATAAATGTTTTGACCTAAGACATTATTTGACAATTAAATTATTATAAAAACAAACGGGTATTAAGTTTAATATTTCAAATTAACATAAATATATATTATATTTTTGTTTAAAACAAAATTATAGTTGTTCAGCTGTTTTTGAACGTTCCTGAAAATAACAGCGAATTTAAAAAATGGCCCAACTACAGAACAAATTTTGTCAAATTTTCTATATCTTAGTATAGAAAGATATTTAGAAAATACCATAGGAAACTATGTATAAAACTATTCAAGTACCAATATACAAATCATTTTACCATAAAAAGAGTATTTTATTGATTAATAAATCAACATAAAAAATATATTATATTGTATAAAATATTTAAATATCATAAAATAAAATAACCTTATCATAGTTACCAATGAGTAGATAATTGGTTTTGAACAAATCGTAATAAATTTAAAATCTGATAAGTATTGTAAGATCTAAAATAAAAATATTTATCGAAATCTATGTAAAAAAAACTAGAAAGAAGTACCCACGAGAAGTTGTATTTTAATGGGTCAATAGTTCGTGACAAAAGTCGAACGTTATATTTAAAACGCACTTTTGACCTACTTTTTATGAAGTGAGCAATAAATTATTAAATGTATATTAACGCCGGAAATTAAAACATATATTAATAGTTATTAAACTATTGAGTCTTTGCATCATGTTTTAAATTGAATAATTGATAAACTCGAGTGTGATTCATTGTATGTGCAATATTTTTGTTGATGGTTAGTAGATAAGTAATAATAACTTAAAAATGATTTCTATAGATCAAGCATATATTATAACAGTGATTACTGATTACTAAACACATCATAGGTATCGTCAACAGAAATCCCAGTCAATGTCATGAATATTGTTAAAAACACTCTTTTAACACTCACACATTTAACTCTTTGCATCACATCGACAATTTCCTTCTTTTTTAAATTTATCATTGAACTTTAAAGTTTAAATTATCATATTTATTAGAACTTCTATTCCGTTCCATAATAAAACATTCTCAATTACATTTTTTATCTAAAATTGTTCCTCCTAATTACATTTTAATATTATTTTATTATAAATTGTAATATACTGTGTGTTCGCGAATACAGGGTACCGTGTATAATTAAATTATCCATATTACACAGTGCCCTATACATATTTTGGGATTCTGTTTGGGGGACATGTAACTAGATTATTGGATCATCAATCTTCCGCTGACAGAATTCTAAAATATGTCTGTGTACTGAGTAATGTAGGTAACTTGGGTTATAGAGTGTAACCAGTTTTTGCGGCCACACGGTATACAAAAATGAAAAAAACAAAATTTCGCCTTATCATTATAAATTCAAATAATATTATTATAGGTACTCTACGTTTATGGTACTCTAACGATCAAAAAAGTACTATCTAATAATTTGTACTAATATTTATAATGTATTTATATGTATATCTTAATTTAATATTATTGAGCTGAAATACTGTTATAGTGAAAGCTAATAATAATAAAAAAAAAACAATTAGGAAGGACCGGAAATTATATTAAAATAATGCATTAATCTTTACTTATCTTTAATTATATTATGTCCTATTGTCCTAAGGGCTAAGACTATTTGTTTTCAGCAATTATAATAAATCAATCCATTAGTCATTACTTATTAGTTAGGTTTTAATAGTTTTATTAATGTTGATATTTCAAAAAATGTAATTTCGGAATTTTTAAAAAGTATAATATTTTTCTATGACAACTTAAACTAAGTTTAACATTAAATAAACTATTTATAAAAATATAAAAATAATATTCTTTATTTTAAAAATGGATATTAATTATAATATAACTATATCATTGATTAAATAATGATTATAATTGATCAATATACCATACGATAAATAAATAAATAAATTTATCAATAGCTGACAATAATTAAGAATATAATGATAAATCATAAGCATAAGTGCATAACGTAAATTTAGTATTTATATAGATATATTACTCATTTAAATATTAAATATACACAATTGTTATTAGCCAAATTACAATTATAAATTACAATAAATGCTAAATGTGATAATATATTTCATAGAACATTAAAATTATATAAGTCTAAACCACTTACCCACAATTTTATGTTTATAATTTATTTTAATTTAAACCTAACCTTTTAATTTTAACAATTAGTGTGGTCATGCCGCAACTCTCAATTAATTTTTACTTTAACATTAACATATAAAGCTACATATTATAATATACAAGGTGTCTCATCAGTCATAATGTTATACCTCGTCCATATCCAATTACCCAATACAACTTATATACTTGTATATACCCGCCACCTATCTAAGCTCAAGAAAACTTAAGAAAATATAATAGAAAATAATATACCTTTAAATATTTACATAAAATGAGGTATTCACTAATTTAACAGTGTCGCAAGGCATGTCACAAAGTGAACAGTCCGCTATATATAGTAATACATATGTATATTAATATAAAGTTAATATATAAATATGAATTTTCTATCTTCGATTTGTATGGCTTAAATTTAAAAGAGCAAAATACAAAAAATGCTGATAAGTATGGGCGTCGCTCTTCTGTACAGTAGGTTACAAGCGGGTCACTGTAATGGATGGTGTTAAATTTTAATTCAATGATATAAAATCATTGTATACGAAAAACGATTCTGAGCGGAGACGGTTTATCAGCAAATAAGGATATTTTATACTAGATATATTTATATTATTATTATTAATATACGGTAATCGGTAAGTTGAATTAATATTATATTTCTATATAGCACATAATAATATAAATAATTAGA
This sequence comes from Nasonovia ribisnigri, assembly GCA_027563435.1. Classification (NCBI taxonomy): domain Eukaryota; kingdom Metazoa; phylum Arthropoda; class Insecta; order Hemiptera; family Aphididae; genus Nasonovia; species Nasonovia ribisnigri. The sequence continues at coordinate 19,492 of JANEHU010004621.1, read as the reverse complement.
AGTTTCAAACGCCCACAAATAATATTTTTAAACTATAACACAAAACTAAAACATTTTTTAACGGCAAAATAATTTAGTTGACATTTGAACTTTAAATCATTATAAAAAAATCTTGCATATTATGTATTTTTAATATTTTTAAACTGGTATTGTAACAATGTGTGAGGATCCTTGTTTTTAATCATTTTAATCCAACGAATAAAATATTGACATTTAAAGAAAAAAACATGAAGGAATTTATAAATTTAAAGTATCTTCAAAAATTCGTTTTTGAATTACAAAAAAATAAGAAAAACGCTCCATGAGAAATAGAGTATATCCAATGTAATAAAAAATTAAACTTCAAAGGATCATCAAAATTAATTTTGACTTTCCGGTAGATATTTTTTTTTTTTGATAAAGGTAGACAAACTTATGAAGATTTAGAATACATTATTGATTATAACGGTGACAAACATGGTAAGACACCCTGTATAGTACAGCTGTACAGCGCTTCGTTATCTTAATGACTTGACCATTTAGGATGGTCATGCTCCTAGAAAGTTCAAGTTACCAATGAAACGGTTTACGTGTGGATACGTATATGTGTGTACTGGCCTGTATTATTATGTAACGGACGAATAGATTCAGAGGTTTTACGGGTGAGTTACTGGAAAAGAGAGAACGCGCGATGCTCTACGAGGAAAAAACAGAAGCCAGGTGTTATGGACAGCGCCAGAACTGCAGCTCTGCACCTGGCAAGACATTTCATATATATACACCGAGCGTTATGTATAACTTATTACAAACGGGGAAATGACGCGCTTCCTCACGTTCTATCACTCCTCCCTCACCGTCATCCCAAGGTCCTTGATACTTCCAGGCTCCAATGATTTTGGACACTTCACGCACTACTACCAAGGTCACCAAACTCGGTTTCAGGTCTCAGCGAAGAGATCAGTTACAATTGTAAAAAAATAAAAAGCAACTATCTACCAACACTTTTTTGGCAGTACCTTTTGCCTATACATCAAGTTATGAAAAGAGTGTATACCTACGAATAATTTTATGTGAGCAGAGCAGATACAATTTAGATTTACATCTAGGTTTACAATTTTCACAATAAAATAGTTTTAAGGATTTAGAACGTAAAAATTAAAAAATATCCTTTTCGTTCTTAATATATTACAAATCTTAAAAATAGTACTTTAATTTTAATTCTCAAATAACGAATCATCTTAAAATCGAAAAACAATAATTAGTATAAATATTAAGTTCCTACTTTTTCCTAATATGGATACTACGGACAGCTATAATAAAAATTATATTACCTCAGAGTATATATTGACTATTATTATAAGTTTAAAATTATTTTAAGTATAAGTAATATAAAACATTCGTCTAAGGGGAACTGTATTTTCTGAATTCTTCTAGTGTTTATTGAACTTTTTTAAATTGTAAGTTATAACTACAAATGTATTTGAACACTGCAATTTATGGACCATATGGAGTCGATTCCAAGCGGAGCTGAAAGGTGTACTCAAATAAGACTAGATTTTAAAAAAATGTACACACCGTAAATTACACTGTTTTTTTTAACTATAATCAAGAGCTATAAGCAGCTGTGAAGTTTTAAAATTTACATTTTTAAAGAATTGTATGCTCAATAGGAAACTTTTAGATTACATTAGAGAAAAAAAATAGATTGGTGGGTAAATACAGAAGTACAGAAATATAGAACAAAACAATCCTTCATTAAAATTGTAAAGTTCATAATATAGTTATCGATTTTTAAAATTCTAAATTATAATTGTTTGATAGAATTAATTAGAGGGTAAATACCTAGCTTCTAATTCATAGACCAGTTTTGAAATTTCCAAAGACTACCAGAGATACTTAATGATTCGTACACTGATTATCACTAATGGTCTACCCCCCAAGAATTAATCTTTTAAAACAACAAAACCTAATACAGTTACAAAATAAATGCTTACCGAGATGCTTACGAACAAACGAAATAATACAATATTATATTATAATGTAATTTATAATGTACCTTGGTGGCAAAGTATGCTAATAAATAAGTATCATACAAATATATTGTGGATGCGATCATAAGTTAAAAGATGAAATAAATCCAATAATAAGTCAAGAAAATCTTTTCGAGTATCGTATAAAATGGAATTGTGCGCCAAAAATCGCATGTACCAGTATTAGTGTGATATATGATAGTAATGTCTAACGAGTAACCTTGAATTTTTTCTCTTGTAAACACTAACGAACTAATTCTATGGACTATGGCAATCTTTTCTACGTTGTATTGCCAAAATGTAAGTTATATTGGTTAAGGTCTTGGATGTCTCAAATTAATTATATTCATTGTGGAATAACAACGATAGCAATCAATCCCATACGACCCGCTGAGAAATGACATTATTTTATTATTAAACATAATATTATATATAACATTTCGGGGGGCAATGACATTATTAAACAAATTTACGAATTTCAGATTTTTAACATGACGTGATATTAAATACATATACATATTCTATACTCTATGGATTATAATGAAGTACCTACCTAACCTATTCGATTCGATTATACCTTTAATTATTTGTATTATATAACACCTCCCTCCAATCATTGGTTAATAACTTTCCACTTCCACTGATTAAAATAAATCAAAAAATATAATTAACTAATAACGATTCTTAACTTTTAATAGACAGTAAATAATTATTACATAATGTCCATTAGTTATTACACAGTGGCACAGTGCTTCAGTTATTGTTATTAGACGTGGGGAGAGAAGGGTACTACCAAAAAATAGAACGGAAAAATATTTGACGTAACACCTATATATTGTTCTGGTTTATTAACTAAATCAATAAAAACTATTAAATGCTACATTTGTACAGCAAAAAAATATTTCCTAATGTATTGAAATTATTAACGGATGTAAAATCAACCATTAATTGTATTCTATAATTTATTTTATATATTATTTGATTATTTAAATAATGCATTCTGAATTATATTAAGTTGGATAGTAAAACTATGCATTACAACTATCGTCAAATTATTTGTTTTTGTTGTTAATAAAGGTATTTATATTCAAAATCCCCCCTAGAGAAAACAGCATATACATAACGTATTATCCTTACAAGTAATAATTCAACAATTACGTAATTTGTTGATCAAAATTCCGAATTACCTACTAAACACTAACCGGGCGAACTAACCAGTATTTTATTATGAAATAATAAATATCTCACATATTATAAAATTTAATAGCAATTATTAAAACTAAATGACTAAATATTGACTTACCTTTGCATGCTAGGTATATCCAAGAATTGATATTTTTCTTAATAATCGTCTGCCGGAGTTGTATCCATATTAAAATCCAACTGAAAAAATTGGTAAAATTTTGAAATGGCGGGATAATTTGACAACGCGCTGTGCTTGCATTAAGTAGATTAGACATGCGATTTAAATAAAAATGCATAAAACATTGTTTTATAATAATAAATTAGTAGGTTGTGGAAATTTGTAAAAAAAATTATAATTTCTTAATAATTTGTCTGTTTAAAAAGTATGGAATAACAATTTGTGAATATTTGAAATGATAATAAATTAGCTATGATAAGAACTATGTTTAATAATGGTACCTGGTAACTACCGGCATGAAAATAGATGACCCCATAGATAACAAATAGTAAACACCGTAACCACGGTTTCAAAGGATGGTGATCAGATGATATTACCCAAATCTCAATAAGCCGTACGGAAACATTAAAATATTATACCACGATGATTTCTTTAAATAGTATTGTTTGTTTTTGTCCTTTTTGTTATTTGAAAAATCTGTTGATTAATTTAATAAGTATAGTACCATTTAACCCCCTCCCCCCAGGAAATAATTATAAGAATCCGCCACTACAAATAAATAACTAATTATTATAATTTCTATTTTAAAACGAATAATTCAATTGTTAATTTATTGTTAAGTTATAATATGGGATGGTTATAAGTAGGTGCAATATATCATAATATGTTAATAATATATAATAGTAAATTAATGTATAGTAGAAACATATTAATGTATTATACAACATAATTAGGAATTTACATTTTTTACAACATACATTTAACATTCATCTACATCTCATACCCCTGCGTTTGAAATTTGTAATTATTCATTTAATTAGTTTAATACCTATATAGTTAAATAAATATGTATAAAAAAATAATAGTTTATGAACAAAGACGTGGGTACCTACCTAATACCTATTATACTTGTATAAATATATTGATTATTATTGGAATTGTCAATTTATCACCGTACACAAAACTAAAAGCTTATCTATATTGACTATATTAACATATTATTGTCGAATAATTACAAGTATTAAATAATAATAAATATTAATAAATTATATTCTTATAAGTTCTATTATATATGTAAGTAAAAAATAATTGATTTGTTTTAAATGTTTTATATTAATGTTAAGACAAATTATTATTAGTTTGACTTAGATTATTAAAAATGTTATACTATATTAAAATTAAAGTATGTACCAAGTTTAAGTGTTGGAACTTTAATTAAATTAGAATAGGTATTATGTGACATTTACACGCATTTGAAACGTATGTACCTACATTACAATAGTATGTTACAAAAGTACCTAACTTTTATATCTATATATAAACAGTTAAAAGAATAAAAATTGACATTTAATGGTTTTTGTAGCCGATACAATTTTTTGGAGGATACAGTTAAGATTAAAACCATAATTACCTACTTACTCAAAATTCAAATTGCAAATACACCAAAACACTATTAGGTACTAGTGTACTACGTTATAGTAAGTTGATTTATAAAATATATTATAAGAAAACAAATTATAAATTCAATAACTAATATTTTATAATGACTCATAATTTTTTCTTACCATATTTGTTTTAGACAATTTATGTTTGAATAAGTTTCACAGATTTCAGCCCTTTTGCTCACGGTCATACAGATATTATATACCTATAACCGCGTTTGTACTTAGGTATGTTATCTTTGGAATATATTTAGATTATCTTAATAATAAATATTTATATTTTATGTTGGTACCAATGGATAATCAATCCTTATCAAATGATTAGTCGAATGTTTATATTTTACCCTATTTCAGTATTTCAAACTAATAATTACACAAATATTACAGTTTAAGAATCTATTTTATTAATTTTTTGTTGTAAGCTACAAGAAAATATTGCTGTAAAAATTTATTTATAGTGTCTTTATTGAGTAAGCATACCACTATTCTACCTACAGAATGTATCTCTCCGTTAACCAACTATCTACTCTCATGAGGTATGTTTAAACTTATTAACATAAATTGTATTTAGTTTTATAATAAACTACTTAATTCCATAGCATTCTCAGTGAAGAAACTGTAGAAAATCAAACACTTGAATATCTAGTTTCACAACTACATCAATTCTTCAAAAGAGAAGATAATTTTAAAGGTAAATGTTGAAACTTACCTAATATAATATTTGCACTGTAAAAGTAAATATTAAAATAGTTATTTAATTATTATTTTATTACTATTTCTGTTGACAAAATGTATATTAAATTAAAATCAAACTAAATTTGACTAGGAGAAGACTGAAAAAAGTTCATATAAATGATTTTTTAATAGTTGCCTAAGCCTAATAATTCTAAATAAAATTTGTTTGATACAAAATGAAAACTGTTTCATTAGTCAAAACATTATTTTTATCATAAATATAATATTATGTTGTACACATTAAAACTTTCATTCTTCTTTAAAAGTTAACTATGGTCTATGACTATGGATTATGGTAAGTATAAATTTGAAAAAAAATAATCCAAGTTTACCCTTGGCTTTTAATTTTCTATCAAAATGTAATATAAAATGTATGTTATTTATTTTATCTTTGTATACTTTATGTTACTAATATTGTTATAATGTCTTGCATTACTATCATAGTTAGTAATAAACATGAATTTATGTCTTATTCTATTAACTTTATAGAATTTTGTTCATTCACATTTAAGTTACCTACTTATTTTTAGTTTTTATCATTAATACCATTTGAAATTCAAATTTAACCACTTAAAAGGGTATTTTATAATATTTATTTCATTTTAACTTAAATAAATCTATATTATATATTTATCAATACTTATTAAGTGTGTTTAATATTCACTATAGTTGGCTGTACTTTACTTATGCTGATTCAACATTCTGATTTCTTACTCAATCAAACACAAAAATTTGCTGCCATAATATTATGTTATGAACTATACCGAAATGAACCGATTGCAACTAATCCTTTAGCACCTATTTTTATGCATCTCTTGGTAAGATATAATTTTAAATACAATTGGTAAATATTAATGTTTACTACATTTTATTTTCAGCATAAAAAAGTTGGTAAAAATGAATATGTTGGTGATTTGCCTGTTTTAACTATGCCAGTTAAAATATTTCTTTCCAATTTAATTATGTCTCAAAATTCTAAAGAATTATTACGAAAATCTGCTAAACAAGTATTAACAGCACGCAGTGATCCCAGTAAACCTGTAGTAAATACAGCAACAATTCTGAATACAATAAAAGATCGTCGAAAAAATCTTCCGCGAACCGCAAAAAGCTCTCTTCCAGTTATCATACCTGATCCTCAAAAAACTGAGTATGACATTAAACGATTAAACAGTTTAAGTTTTTATATTATATTTTTATTTTATAGATCAAAGGAAGGAGCAAAACAAGTTTTAGAATTGTTGATTAGTGGACCAAAATCGTATGTTTCACACAATTTTAAACCAGAAATGATGCGACTTGTACCACCGCTGTATGTGTGCAAAGAAGAAGTAAGCATTAAATAATAAATTAAAAATTAAATCTTTATTGTTATGTTATTACTGTAATCATAGATGGTTTGGATGAATATGAGTAGTCGATCAAATCATCAGATCATGTACGATAAAACAATGTGTGTATCTACTAGTGCTGCTACCGAAGCACGAGAACTTATGACTAAAGCTCTCAAAACACCATTAACCTTACAGCAACAACAGCATCTTTTAGCTGAACTTGGAAATGATCCAAAACTAGTATATCATATAGGTCTTACGCCTTGTAAAGTAAGCCAAGTTCCATACAATTTATTGATGATTATAATTAATGATAATAATGTATTTTTTTGTATTTTAATTTTTAAGTTGCCAGATTTAGTTGAAAATAATCCTCTAATAGCTATTGAAGTATTACTAAAACTAATGCAGTCACATTCCATAACTGATTATTTCTCTGTCTTAGTCAATATGGAAATGTCTTTGCACTCAATGGAAGTAGTTAATCGGTATGTCATCGTCATCATTAATCATTAGTATTTTTTAACAATTTTCTGTATTATTTAATAGATTAACTACTACTGTAGAACTTCCAACCGAATTTGTACATCTATACATATCAAATTGTATTGTAGCATGTGAAACTATCAAGGATCAATATATGCAAAACCGATTAGTTCGTTTAGTATGTGTTTTCCTGCAATCTCTCATAAGAAATAAAATAATAAATGTGCAGGTAATAATTTTTCTTATGAATAAATATTTTTTAATTGTCAACTATATTTTATTAATTTTGAAAGTTGTAATCATAGGTATATACAACAACTATATAGTTATCTTTATATTATAGTTGTGACCAATGTTGATGTCGGCCGCTATTTATAAAGCAGGCAATGTTTACACTTATTTTACATGTATTTATATTGGCCGTCATAAACAAAAACGTAAAAGTCCCAAAAAAATTAAAATTGAGGTAAAAACAAAAATTAATGATGAAATTTATCTTGTGTAAATGAATATGCTGTTTGTCTGAAATATTACTCCAAAAATATAATATAGGCAATAATCAAATAACTAATACGCCATAAATCGTAGAAAAATTTGTGGGCAGTAGGTAATAACTAGGGTTAGGTTGTGTATGACCTTAAAAAACACTAAAAAATGCATACAAATATATGCAAAAAATATCAAAATATGCTTCTAGAAAAAAATAAATATGCCTTTAAAATTAGTTTATTACTAATCCAAAATGTATTCTATATTAATTTATAACTTTAAACTTAAATACAAATATACAAAAATATGAGATTTTTGAAATTAAAAATATAGGTACTTAAATATAATTTTGTTTTTACCTAAAACACACAAATATACATAAAAATGCATAGATTTATTGTCACTGCTTTCCTTTGTTTGACTTTTGATACAATTTCTCTGAATTGACTTGAATGATAACCATTTTTTAAGGTTTTCAAATAGAAGTTGCGTCGGTTGTCGAACAATACATTTTTGTAAGCCAAAAAACTTTGTTCAACATCAACAGATGTGATGGGTGCATATTTAAAATGTACACATTCGTCTGCTGTTAGTTCAGCTGGTAAACTGAGTTTTGAAGTTTCATTTCCATCAAGTATTACAGCGATTTTTAATATTATTTGAATATCTAGATTTTTGCTCAGTACAAACTTAATTTTATTTTTAATAATTTCTCCTACATGGTTTTGTAGATTTTCCAATGATTCTTCAATGTTCTTTATAATTTTAAGTGATTCAGTTAATAATAAGCGACTGGTTTCTAAACAAGTTATGTCCGTTGATAAAAATCAAAAATTAGCTTTTATATAAATTAAGTTGGTTTCTAAATTTGATTTTTCAAACACTCGTTGAATGTTTGTTATGCAAATTCCATCTTCAGAACTTAATTTAGAAATAACTGATTTAAGACCATTGTAGTTTTTGCAATAATACTTAACTGCCGATAACCACATGCCCCACCTTGTCAAAATAGGTTCGGGGGACAATGGCACTCCCGGTAAAATACTTTTTGAAACGTTTAATACTATAAGGTGATTTAAGAAAAATCTTTTTACAATTTGAGTTAAGGTCATTTACGTCTGGGAATTAGTCTTCTGTGACTCGGTGTAACGCGTGTGCCAAACACGTTAGATATTGACATTTTGAATACAATACTTTCATAGTTTTTCCAGCTTTTATCATGTAAAGCGCAGTATCTGTAACAAAAAACAAAATATTTTCTCGTTATATGCCTTCTGGCCATAATAAAAGCATAACATTTTCAATTAGTTGAACAATTGTTGAATGGTTTGTCTTTTCTAAAATGTTGGGGTTAAGTAAAAAAGTTTTACCGGGTTTATTACGCCACTACACTGGATGAATATCTATTGTGTTTACGCGTTGTATAATTTTAACTCGCTATTCCTGCACATTTATGTTAAAGGTTATTTATATATTGAAATATAATACTAACTATAATATTAAATATGCCTATTAATGACTATGTACCATTTTGGCACAGGGACTCTCATGGTCACTCTCTACTCATATATAGTTGTATTATAGAATGTTATAGTTATGGTAAGTCACAGCTCGCTACATTCTTGCCAAACTCCAAAATAAATTTGTGTAATCAGGCAATATTGGAATATTTAACTTTTGGCATAATTCGATAACACTGCAGTCTACACGGTACCTGTGGTACACCATACACTAAACCAGCGTTTCTTAAACTTTTTTATCCGTGGAACCCTTTTTGACGTCCACTTTTATCGTGGAACCCCTACTTTGTTTTCTAGCTTTTAAGCTTTTTGTTAGGATTATTTTCAAAAAAAAAATATAATTATTTCATATACTTATATTGTGTTAAAGGTATTTAATTAAAAAATATGTTAAAAAAAATAATAAAAATAGTATATAATTTTACTTTAACAATAATTACTTAATGAGATGCGTGAAATTGCTTTTAATTATTACAAATATTCTTAATATTGGGCTTTATTGATGAAAGTTGTAATATAACATATTAGGTTCAGCATCAAGTCTGTTGCGGTATTTTGTTTTTGTCGATACATAGGTAGAGAACCCCGTTTCACACATATACGTGGTTGCAAATGGTAAAAGTACCAACATGGCCTTTTGTGACAATTGAGGATATTCATCTTTTAAACTGCACCAAAATTCTGCTAATGGCATTGATTTAAATTTTTCTTGCAGCGATGAATCAGATAATCGTTAGAGTATAGAGATAGACTATTCCATATGACATATACATTATTATTTAATATACAAACATTTTTTTTCCCATTAATAATCTTTAGTTAGACATTTTCAAGTAATTTTCTTGAAAATTTTGAAAAAAATTACTTAAGCTTCGCGGAACCCCGAGGTTCCACGGAACACAGTTTAAGAAACGCTGCACTAAACTAAAGATTTTATAATGTAAATTTTTGGGGCAAAATATGCATTTCAACCGAAATTGAATTTATAACTGGGTTTGAAATGTGTACGACTAAAAGAAAAAATATGCAAAAGTCATAAACATCCTAACTAGTAACCCTGTAAGGAATAACACTGTAAAATCACTATACTAAGCACTAACGTCGTAAATATTTTTAAAGATACAGAATTTTATCTTAGTTTATAATACAAATTATAGTTGATGGCATTTTGGTTTAGTAAAACGAAACGGTTTACTTATTGCAAATCGAGTCAACTAACGGAACAATTTATTTACAAAATATTTCCATATTTAATTAGCTTTATGCAGTAAAGTTTTTGCCGTTTTCAGTGTTGTTTTTATTTTGTATATTCTTTAAAAATTATTTTATAATATATAATTTTATCATATCGGAAATTGTTAATACGGGCTACAGAAATCTTGATTATTAACAAAAAATATCAAAAAGTTATACAAAAAACTAAGGTGTAATGTGAAAAGTAAAATATCTTGTTAAAAATTAATTTAATCATATTTATTATTGTTGCTTTGTATTGATTGGATAAAATTACAAAGTAATACATAATATATCATATTTAAATTTAAAAAAAATTCAAAATACAAAAACGTATTTTTTCAAAACCGTTTTCTGATGACAGACATTTTTGCTTACGGTGTCAATATACATATATAATTATATAAACATTTATAGTGTGATAATATTATTTTGTAAACATTTCCTGCTTTGTAAATGACGGCCGACTTCAATTATAAGAACGAGACGGCTATCTAGTTGTTGTATATATCTATGGTTGTAAAACAATTTTAACTATTATGTGAATTTATACAATTTATGAATACAATTTTTATATTAGATTACTATATTTACAAATTATTTTTGTTGATTATAGGAATTATTTATTGAAGTTCAAGCCTTTTGTATTGATTTTATTCAAATTCGAGAAGCATCAGCTCTGTTTCGTCTCTTAAAACAACTAGAAACAGGAGATACTTGCAGTATTGGTAATATAGCTGCTGCCGCTGGTATTACACCTAGTACAATTGCTGCTGCTAAAGATAAGGATAAAGACAAAATAGTGCCAAAAGAAAAATAGTTATAATGAGGTCCTTAATTGAATTAAAATGACATCCAATAGAAATTTACTATTAATTTTTACTTTTATGATAAGTGAGACTGTAAAGTGGAAATAAAAGTGTAATAATTTATTATATGTTTTATATTTATACTTTTGCTAGTTCATAATGGTAACATTTTTTTAATTTATATTTATATCAAATTAATAAAACTATAAATTGTACATTTAAACATTATATAGTTATATTATGTTATTTATTGTATTTTATGAATGAAAAACATTATAAAAATTAATTACAAACTTTTTTGCTTGTAAAAATATTTCAAATTTATATTTCAGTTTAATCAATAGTATAATTTGATATTTTAGTCAAAACTTAACAGCAGTAACAAATTCAGTTACTTATAATTCAAGAATTTCTTCTGGTAAACAAATTAATTCATATCTAAATAAATAAATTATAAATACAACATTTTAATAATAATGTACATTTTATTGCACTAAGAGATTAGACTTTTCTGTGGGCGGAAATATTTTCCTAATCAACATTAAACAACTGTTGTATGCAAGGGGTATTTATCATATAAATATATAATATTATATTATAGATTAAAGAAACCCATCTTTAATAAATCAAAGAAAATATTTTTTGTTATTATTGTAACGTTTCATAATTATGTAAAATTGTAATACATAAACCTGCAAGGATTACCGAAATTAACAATAATAATAAATAATATAATTGATATACTATTTATTTAAGTTGATTCATTTTAATTTACTAGCTTATAGTTTTCATTAGAAGTAGTAGTAAAATTAATCGATTTTATATCATGCAATAATAGATAATGATTTAAGTGATTTTAATAATAAAATATAGAAAACAAATTTAACTTCTCTAGATTTGTTTACATAGGTATACATAGACATTATTTAACAAATAATATATTTTATTATAGTTAGTATCTTTTATATTTTATATGTATATGTTTTTTTTGTTATGCATGTTATATTGTAAGTACAAAAAATCTTAAAATACATTTACAATGAGTATATCTTCAAATAAATATATAATTATTAATTATAAATACATTGTATGTTAAGAGGTAATAGGAATATGATCTTTTAGTTTTTTAGCAACACTTTTACTTCGAAAAATTATTTCATTTCCTTAGAGGCTTGACTAAAAATGTACCAAACCTTTTTTAATCACTGTTAAAAATAAAAACTGTTTATTACACTTTTTATTTGAAGCATTTTAATCATCTACTTCATACTTGTATACATTTTCATAGTTGAATACTTGAATGTATCTCGGTCTATGTTAATAATAAGGAATAAGTAATTATTATAGGATTGTTTTGATCATTAAGTCTAACAAATTGCTGATAATAATATGGTGTGGCCAACCGAAATTTCTAAATAATTACATTATTTTTGTTAGTTAGCTGTTGAAACCATATCAAATATTTACTGCACACTGCTAATAGAGTTTAAAAAGTTTTCAGAAATTTCTCTAGATGGTAAACATTGTCCAAAAGCTTCAAGCAATAACGATTGTTTGTTGACAGACGTTGAAAAATCTTCAAAAGAAAGTTTTGTGTCGTTGTCACAATCCATTTTGCGCAATACGATGTCGACAAGTTCTCTTACGCCTTCGTCTGGATCCTCGTCTTGCGGATGTTTGACCAAACAGTTTCTGAAATTAAAAATCCTGTATATTTATTAACTACTTAATATAGTACTGACATCTTATCAATGTTGAATGTATAGGCATCGATTATAAAACGAATGGTATAATCGTACAGGTAAGTATAAGTAAGTTGTGAGTAAGTCAAGCAACGTTAAAAATATGATAATATACAGCCGGGATCTTAAACCTTAACAGACTGAAAATTTCTTCTTTCGTTATAAATCCGTCGTTGTTTAGGTCGTATATGGTGAACGTGTATTTGATCCTTTCGTCCTGAGTGCCTTTTAGCAACACCGACAACCCAGTTATCCATTCGTCTTCGTGTATGACGCCGTCATTTCGTTGATCGAAAAAACAAAATATGCGATCCGTCAAAATCTCCTCGGTTGTAATGCCGAATTCGTTTTGCAGGAATTCTCTGAACATTAGCCGGTCGAAACCCTATAAAAACAAAACCAAAATAATTTAAAAAAATAAAACATTTAAAACATTACGCATGGCAAATAAAACCTGCGTTGGAATCGTTATTAAAACAACCGAGCTCATTGCCGCTACCGAAGACGTTGATTCTGCGCCATAAATAGCTACTAGTTTTTTAAATAGTTTACATAATCCAACGATTTCTTTCCTAAAATATTACAAAACACAAAAACGTTACAGCGTTCTAGTGTAAGTATTATTATATTTTACAGTCTTGTTATTTAACAATAATTTACAATGAAAATATTAGCTAATTTAGACAATATAAGTACCTATACGTATACCGGTAATTTGTAATACCTATTGCACGTTAATACGCCTATATTGCTACTCCTAATATTAAAACATAAAGAAACTAAATTTTATAAATTACGGCAATGTAGGTACTTACTTCGTAAATCGTGTCTGCTTGAATAAATTGTCTACAAAGTTTGGAGGAATGATGGGCTTCACTTTTGACATTAACTTGGTTGAACGAAGTTCAGATGATTGATTTCGTTTTGATGTTACCGTTTTTGCTGGTGGCCATTGTTTAGACCCTCTTAAAGCTTTAGTCCCTGCAGATTTCCTACAGTTAACATTTTGATTATTAGTGAGTTATTCTATTTTACATTGAACGAAAAATAATCATATACTTCCAGTAAATTAAATTATAATTTCCAAAAGTTTATTTGTGTTTTTTTTTCGTTATTTTTCAATAAACCATTATAACCGTCCACAAATTGGAAAAAAATATATTTAATTATTTATAATCAATATTTTAAATATTCATGGCATTCATGCGTAATAGTACACAATTTATCTAATTTTTTTTTATGTTTCCTTGCAAAATAAATAATTTTAATATAACTTACCTAACTATTTTCTTAAAAATTAAGGTACCCCCATACGAATATACGATGCAATGTATGCATCCATATTTTTTCGTTAACACTGTTATAAGTTATAACATAACAAGATGAACATGACTTGTTCTCTGATACCCTAATAAGAGTCTTGTTACGGACTTGCGGCGGACTGGCTAGGGTGGAGGGTGAGAGATCCCCACCTGAGTAAATAGTGAATAATAATTTGACAATCATAGAAATTATTGGATACAACGATCGTAGTACAATAAGCTCCATAGATACAAATATACTATTATACACTAAAGTATTACTATTTATTATTATAGTATTAATTATTATATATTATTATAGTATAGTAGTATATTGTATACTGTAAACGTAATAATAGGTACCTATCTAATGCATACAGCATACCTACAATTGAATTAGCTATTGTTATTGTTTAAACATAGATCTAAAAACTTACCTGATAATCTGATAATCTGATAGGATGGACGACCTACTCAGCACTAGCTGTGTGTGTATAATTATTATAATAGAATATTTTTGAAACGAATTTCACTACAACACAACGCATGAGACTAAACACCAATAATATACTTTAATATTGCACTTACGACTTAGTACCTACATCAAAAAAACCGGCACCAACATTATTCAATTCATTTTTGTTATTTACTAAAAACACGCTATTTTTGGCATATACGCCGTAAATATTGTACAAATATATGTATAAATTACACATCACGCAATATAAAAAAAGACACTTTTCGTTTACAAAATATATTTTTTACTATGCCTTCTATACACGTAAACAGGTATATTAATATAGTAATATATAAAACTACCCGTAATACTTACAAGTTTGACTTTTTTGTCATTGCCTTTTGAGTTACGGCGTCCATTCTCAGTGCGCGTCTCAAGTAAACCACATATTATATAAGTAGGTACTATATTACACAAACATAGTATTATTGATCAAACATTCTTTGTTCACACAATCACAGACACATAATATATATACCTACCTATTGGCTATTATGTACAAGTTTATTAATATAAAATTCATTTATTATAATAGTATAAGTTAGTATAAATATATAATAGTATATAACATATTATTTATGTATATTACTATGTGTCCTACTATATGTATTTATTAAAAATATTTATACCATTAATGTTATTTGTTCCACCAGAACTATAATATTATAATGCCTAAGCCCTAAGATACTATTTTATTATATTAAATTTCAATATTATCATGGCTAGATTGCCGTTAGATACTAAATTACCTATTTCTTAATAAAATTCATGTATTATGAATATGAATGTCTTGATTGCCTGTTTGTTTATATTAGATAACTTTTTTTACAACCTTAACTATATTTTAATTTGTATATATCTAGTTATAAAATATATTATAATATTTTGTGGCATTCCCTTTTAAAAATTCTAGAGACGCCACTTCAAAAGAGTGTTCTTCCATATAAAAATTTTTTTTTACTTATAAATGCAATATGTACCTACAGCCTACATGCTGTATCGTGTTCCTGCAGTACATAACAAATAACAATAGATGTAGATTGTAGGTACACAAAACACGCTTCATACCTGCCATTTTACAGGCTACTATATAGTTGAATAATATATTTAACTCTACATTTCTACGATTCTATACCACACGATGTAGTGCCGTACTGGTACTATATATAGTGTACCTATAGCACTACTGTCTACTAGTACCGTACTAGTATGCACTTTTAATTTTACTCATTATGAGCATTCTCAGTTCTGTTGTTAGGTACTCAGCCACTCAGGTATACTTCTATTATCAAATAAAATTATAATTTAATATTTATTATTGCTGTCCAGTGTCCATGGACCGTGTTACCTTCATATTCCTATAGAACCTTTTTTGGGTTTTGATAATCATAATATTAAGTAATATTATTTTAAGTTTTACGAATAAAATAAATAAAATATTGACGAAATATGTTCCTATGTGTTTTATTTTCAAATATTTAAATACTATTGTACTAAAGCAATAAGTAGTTGATAAAAAAAATCAATAATTGCGGAACCAGTGTTCGTATATAATATATAAAATATAGTACTGTATAATGTGTTCGCTGTATGCCTGTATGTCTGTATACGGTATACAAGGTTTAGTGTTTACCTATATATAAATATATAATATTATATTATGTGTCTACTGCCCTACCAGCATTTATTAATGAGACTTAATGAATCGTATAGCTTATGTCATACGGGTTTATTTTAGACCCTCATATCCACATGTATTTTATATAGGTACAAAGAATCTAGGAGGTTTTTAAATTGTATCGGCCAATTTAATTTCTTTATTATATTAATATACTTACTATATATATATTAACTTATAAAACTTTATTATAAGGGTCAAATGATTGGTAAAATCATAATAATTCCAAACAAAAATGAAAATGTTATTTTAATTCAATAAACTTGCAAACATATTAGTCTATAGTAGAATTATTATTGTATCGTAGATTGGTGTAATACAATATTATTTAGATATATTATATATTTAGTACCTATATATATAACACCCCGACCCCAGTATTATTACTATAACTGAAAGAGTAGCAATGATGTTTTTTTATTATTATATTAAACGGAATTCCTTTAAAATAAATTAGATGGATACTTACAATCTAAAAATCAGTGTCAAATGTTTAACAACTTAGTCGATATACCTATAAGGCTATAAGGCTATAACTTATAAAATATTAATAACCAATACCCCTATCCTTACGTATAGAATAATAATGGTTTCAGAGAAGAAAAGAAATTATAGGTACCTGAAAATATGAATCCCGGACGAAAAGTCCGGGGACAAAAAGTCCGGTATAAAAAAAGTTGGACTAAAAGTCCGGATTCAATTTTTAATTGCCGGACAAAAAGTCCGAGTACATTTTTACTGTCGGACAAAAAGTCCGAAAATACAAAATTGTCTATAAAATTTATAATTATAATATACCTATAATACTATACTATAATATAATATGCATTATATACATGTAATATTATATTAGGCTCTAAGCTATTATTTCTTATACCTAAAATATAACGGAAATCCACTGTAGTTTGGTAGGTAGATAGACATATGGATATTGAATATGGGCATATGGCCATATCTATCTAATGTTTATCGCGGAAATATGTCTACAGTTTATCGACCATAAGATTATACCTACATACTACAATAAGTAGGTAAAAACGATAATCAAAATTATTACCACGGTTATAATATAAATCTAGATAATATATTATATTATAGGTACCTATAGTATCATGTACATTTATCTCATCGATATAATCGATTTCATGAGGGACGTAGCGGGCTTGAATTATAAATTGAAGTCAGTGTATCCCGAAACGCTATTTAGTTGAGATGGAGGTTGAAATGGAGGTTTTTGTAGTAAAAGAAAATAAAAAAATTATATTTGACCGATATGCATATACGGTTCATCATAACCTATTTTCTAGTATTCGGTGGAAATGTTCCAATAAAATTTCAAAAAAATGTCCGGGCATTTTAGTAACTTCCAAAGGTAAACTTAATAAATATATAAATAATAAATAAAATAATAAATACATAAAACACATTTAAACATTTAATTAGATTATAAAAATCCAACAATTGAGGTTGAACATTCGCATGCTGGTGATGAGCATTTAGAAACAGTCGAAAAAGCCAAGATTGAGATGTTAAAACGTGTTTCAACATTTTCAACCTCAACTCCTTCACAAATTTTCGCTGAAGTAATTAATCAGGTGCCAGAGCAGGCTTTAGCATCTTTCGCAAATGAAGAAACAACCAAAAGAATGTTGCGGCGCCAAAAAAATAAAGGTAATCCCAAAAAACCATCATGTTTGTCAGAACTTACAATTAATAATGAATGGGCAATGTACAAAGACGAACGATTTTTGCTTTATGATAATGGTCCGGGATCGAATGAGCGAATAATAATTTTTTCATTGGTTGAAGGTTTAATTCATTTATCAGAGGCAGATACTTGGTTCTGCGATGGTAACTTCAAATTATGTCCCGAATTTTTTTTGCAATTATATGTTATTAGAGTTAAAAAGTATGACAAATTTATTACTCCAATATTTTGTTTACTTCAAAATAAAACTCGCAGTACGTATGAAGAAATGTTCTCTGCAATATTCAATAAATGTTCCGAAAATAATGTTTATCCCGATCCTAAGATAATGAACATGGACTTCGAACAAGCTGTTATTCAAGCAGCAAAAACAGTTATTGGGGAACATTTAATAATACAAGGTTGTTTTTACCATTTGTGCCAAAACACTCATAGAAAATTACAAGAGTTAGGATTACAAAATAAATACAATCATGACAACGTGTTTAGCCATTATTGTAGTATGATCGATGGCTTAGCTTTTTTGCCGGTGCAAAAAGTGATTGAAGGCATAAGTACTTAAAATCAATTTGTGAACCCGATAATACGGATATACTTGATTATTTTGATAATACATATGTTACTGGAACATATAGGAAAGTCGGGGTTTTAAAATTCAGGCGGATTAAGCCATTATACCCCCCTGAAACATGGAACGTACACGAGGCTACAATGCACTCCAGACACCGTACAAATAATATTTGTGAAAGCTGGAACAACAGATTTGCGCATTTAATCGGGCATAGTCATCCAACAATTTGGAAGTTGATTAATAAATTTCGTGAGGAAGTGGGGGTAGATAAAGCTAAAATAGCATTACATGATATGGAACCTGCAAGAAAAAAAAAACATGGATCAGAAAAAAATGTAAAATTACAATATTTATGTACGAAGTTTGTTAATAACGAATTAACAATACCAGAATTTTTAAATAGGATTGGTCATTGCTTAAGAAAACGGAATGTAGAATAAATTATTATTGTTATTATAAATGTAGACTAGATTGTATTGTACAGGCAAACTTAAAGTATATAAAATTATTATTGTATTTACATTGACAATAATTTCTTAGGGAAACATATTGTAT
>JANEHU010004618.1:0-63085 GCA_027563435.1 Nasonovia ribisnigri | reverse complement strand
AATCGACGCATTGCAGGTCCTAACAGGCAGTTTAAATATTTTACAAGTCTTGATGCATCTGGCCCTAATTCGCTATGTGGTGTGATGGTGTACGAAAATGAATCGTGAGATCCTAAGACGTAGGTTATCAGTTTATATATATACACAAAATGTCTTAGCAAATACATAGTAATAAGTTATTAGGTATACTATTATGGCTTTCTCAGTCTCAGTAGTTTATACATATTAATTACCACAAAAGTTATTAATTTAATAATACCTGGAATTGCTAATTGTGTAATAGGAATAAATGTAAGTGGTTTGGGCAGTTCTGATACCCAATACTCTTGATTTAACTTCATTTCTAAAAAAAAAAAAAAAAATATTAATCTTTAAATAATAATTTAAGAAATATATTTTAGATGAAATAATAGTTATGATGGATGAATGGAAAAAATCACATATTTATAAGTTGAGAAAAGAAAAAAATTCATAACACCTTTTGGGAAGTATAATATAAACCAAACCCGTACCTATACGCTGGTATTTAATAAACAATTTTAATATGTTAATATGTTCCTTAGATGAAATACTACAGAAAATAATTTTTATACTTACAAAATTTTATAAAATTGACAGAAAAATTACTTATTAATATAACTATTTAGCCTATTTTTGATAAAACTTATTATTTAAATCCTACCTATATAATTTGCAATTAATATTTAACGTGACCGGACTGCATCTGGGACACTATTGTACATTGTACAATGGTGAAATTCATATAATTATTATCAACACAATGAAAATACACTCATGAATAATTTGACAATGGAATAGGAAAAAAAAATATTACTCTTTCAGTAGGTAAATAATAAGACCAGGATATGACATAAATTGATAAGTATAAATTGTACTCAATAGTCTATTATACTAAATGGGCATATGGATATTGCGAAATAAGGAGTAGAAGGGGAAAATGTCAAGAGTCACGATTGTACAGTATAAAATATAAATAATCAATATTGTGCTGTACCAGATGAACATACTATTATAGTGTCTACGGTCTATGATGTTTAGTAGTAAACAGTTTAAGTCTGTTATAATTCTTACTTTTACTACGTACACAACATGCAATATAACAATCACAACAATAAATGAATTCAGATTCCATATATTTAGATACTAATATAATGTATACAGTATACATATAATTATGATTTACAATTAACGAGATCGAGACGTCGCCTGCCGAGCAGGGGATTTAAAATTTTAATTTACGAAAATAATTAACGAATAATAATATTGGAAACAGGAGACACGCACAATAGTATCAATGTATAATACGAAGAGACTGATAGCCGATAGGCCATAGCGACATAGCGTACTAAATACTAAACAGTAAAAGGCACATTGGCATTTGGCACTATTCAGTAATCACTATATAATCAGTATTCAGTAATCTATGCAAAATGGTACTATAAACACGGCCATAAGGATCATATTATTATATATATATATCACATATAAGCCGTGGTACGCGGTGGTACAAAATTATGAGTTATCTATGGTACTAAAAATAATAAATACTATGAATAACGACCATGGTATATCAATACATCTTGGTAACGACTAACAGAACAACTAGGTATTTATCGGTACCTATAAATAATAACGAAAATCGAAATTAAGATGACTAAATAATTAATTTAATAAATTAAAAATATTTTGGACATCATTTTTAAAGTCTTCTTTTGTATACAATTCTGGTTTTGTAATATCTGTATGAATCAACAATCTCCGCATACCTCGGGTAAGTATATGTTTTAGCAGAGTGATGAATAATATCGATTTTACAATGATGTGTGCTTTTTTAAATTTTTTTTTTTTGTGTCTGTCATCACCGTTTGGGCAAAGGCAGTAAAACTGCTTTTATTTTCTTCAACATTTTTTTGTTCGATGGGAAAGTGAATCTAGGCGGTGGATTCTGGAAGTCAAAAATTAAAATTCACAATAGTTTTCAAAAGCGCACCAAAAAAATAAAAGAAAAATTAAGGAAAAATCGGAATTTTTAACCAAAATATTTGTTGGATAAAAAAGCTTGAAAATTCAATACAAGGTTCCCAATATATTGTTACAAAAACATTTGAAAATATTAAAAATCCAGTCACAATTTTTTTTATTAGCACTTAAAGTTCAAATTTTGATATAATACGTAAAATCACAAAAATTTTCAAATCATTTTGAGTTAGAAATACATACAATTTTTTTTGGAACTAATGCAGTTTAGCTCCCAAGTGATTTGTTGGATTTTTTTTTCAAAATGTGTGTTTTTGCATAATTAATTCGACGGTACTTTTAATAAAAGTCGATCAAACTTAATTTGAAAGTTATATAGTCAAAAAACTTCAAACTGTTCAATTATTCCAAAAATCGCATTTTTTAGTTTAAAATGCCAATATTTAAAATTTTTTTTTTGGGAAATTTTTGTATTCGTATACTTAACATTTTGGTGGAATCAGAATTTACCTATGGTACTTTTTATGTTAATAATTCCTTATGAATACAGAAACATCGCATTTTACCTTTAGAAAAATACTGCAGTTAATTTTATAAATAGATAGTATTTTTTTTTGGTGGCCAACATTAAGTTAAAAAAAAAAACCCTCCGATGGGTGGCCCGGCTGGAAAACTCGTGAAATTAATAAAACGATTACCTATAATGTCAAATTATTGTTATAAATAACATAATATTTAACAATGTTTGGAATATTCTCGATATCTCCTGCACACGTATATCCGCCCAAGCAATTTACATTCAAACATAACTTATTTGAGAGAATGTCCACGAACGCAATTTTAGTGTATTATGTTTGGTAACTAGTGTCCAAGACTGCACATTTTGGTTTTTTTTTCTTATTATTTTAATTTTTAACCTATTTTTTCCAAACCAAAAAATATAAGTTAGTTCTGATTTCACCAAAAACATATTTGTGTTGATATGCAAATATGTTTGAAATAACTTTATAATTCAATTTTACGTGGTCGATTAATAATAACATATAAAGTAAGTATACGATAGTTAAATTCTGATTTCACCAAAATGTTGAGCATATAAATACAAATATTTCCCAAAAAAATGTCCAAACATGTTGGTATTTTAAACTAAAATCACGATTTTTGAAATAATTTAAGATTTTAAAGTTTTTTGACCATAACTTCCAAATTAAGTTTGAGCGACTTTTTTTTGTTATTTTATTATCAAATTTGGACGGAATTATATATTAAATAACCTAGATTAACAATTTAAGTTATTTATTGTTGTAATTTTATAATATTTATCCAACTTACCGGTTAGTAGGCAGTGCGCCTCCCTTGAAAATAATAGAAAATACATGGTTAATATTATTTAAATTATAAAATATTGTGTGTTTATATTTTCAAATATAGACACTATAATAAAAGGGAAATAAATAAAATATTTTATTAAATTATCTATTGAAGGGACTATGGAGTGTCGCTGGCTATACTGTATTTATAACAAAAAATAACAATTATTAATATTAATAAAGATCAAAATATACGGCTTATATAATAGTTATTATATGATACATCACAATTATGTTTTATACCTACTTAAACGGCTAAACATTGCACCTATACAGTATAAAGCACAACTAGAACCGTACAAGAATACGATTTTCGGTAAATTTTTCACCAAACTTTTTTCTAGTGTAGGATTTTTATTTCTGATTACGACTATGTATAATGTCTGTCATTGTAATTTGTATAATAATATTCCATAGTGACATATAGTTCTATATACTTCTATATTCTATAGTTGGATAATTCCATAGTTAGATCTAAGATAGGACATAATGGTCTTATATTGTCTACGAATAGTAGGAATTATACGCATATAGCACAGAATAATATGCGGCTATAATATGACCTATATCGACTATATGCCTAAATCGAGTATCGACGATCAATTGAGCGCTTCAATTGCCTTCCCTCCTGGAACGCGGCTGACGGCCAGAACTATATTTAACATTGACCTTGCTATACTTGCAAGATACCTTATCCGTGGCTCGAACTCTTGTATAAGATTAGCTATAATTTCTTATCAGGGACCCAAATTCTTAACAAGGGACCCTGTAACTGTACCCATCCCTGTTTAGCCAGTTGGCTCACAACTTCACGGTTGGATATTTTTTTTCTCACTTTTTTAATTCTAAGTATTGTCATCAGTCATCACCAATTTGATTTCAATCCATCTTGGTCTTCACTCATCAGTCATCACTATTTTATTATTGTATGTTAACAAATACAAATGGGTAACAATTTTATAAACACCGAAACACGTCACCGCCATGGAGGTAAAATTTATACCATCTTACCATCTATATGTTTTCTAACCTCTATGATTGGCAACTTCACCACAGTATAAAGAGTTCTTTATACTGTCTGCCGTCGTTCTGTTAATATTAAAAATCGTGTAGTCATCCATTGATACATTCCAGACTCGTTCAGTCGTCCGAGTGTTTTTCAATTGAATTGAAAAAAATCAACCAGGATATTCACACGCACTAGACGTCAACAACAAATTTTAACACAAACCAAAGAAGTAAAAATCCGTTGCGAATCTGGAAAAATTAAAGGATTGGAGGTGGTCAGCACTCAGCATGTCACGATATCGGAAAAAAATCACAACATTTAATGGTATAGACTTGAAAACCTTGTCTCGTGTCTTAGACGCGTCGATGATAATTGATAAATAATATTTTTTATTATTATATATTTATATTGATCTTTAGTCATATGCCCATATAGGAGTACGATTGCTGTTAACCGGTAAGCTTGTGCTATAACGATATAGGTATAACCCGTATTTTTTTCTATAAATCCGGATTGATTGCTCGTCGTTAACTCGCTCGAAATTGTTTCAGGATTTCAGGTAGCTTCCTCACATTTATAACTTATATGATAACGAATAATAATTAATAGTCTATTGGTAATAATATATACCTACCTACATTTTAAATATTGCAGACGATTTTTTTAATAAATTGTAAAATCTATCTTTACCCCAAAACTTTTTATCATTGTTTATGAAAATAATGTATTATAATATGATTTGAAAACATTATAAAAAAGACAATTATACTTTAATATTGCTTTAAATAGAATATTTTTTATGTAAATTTTTATGTATAGGTACAAATCTCATTTTGAATGTGCAATAACTAATACTTGATCAATTAGTTTTAAAGTATTAATAGAATGCTTTTGCAAGGACCTCGAATCTTGATACCCAGAATTATCCGCTTATTATTAACGTTTTAAATACTTATAGACCAATAAGTGTATAAGCAATAATTAACTAGTTGAAAATTCGATTTTTATACTCTAAAATGTTCAAAGAAATTCTAGGAATATGAAACAAAAAATCTTTCTTGATATTTGAAATGTAAAACGTTTATACTTTTTCGAAATAATGAGTTAACAATTAAAAGAATAACCTTGTTGGTATGAATGTATTATATATTTATATTATATTAATATTCACGAAACTAGGAAAAAAAACTAAAAAAAAAAATCCCCTGAATAAGAGACCTTAAAAGTATTAAGTAAATGAAGCTACTAACCTACGAGTATTACCTATATATTATTAAGTTTAGCTACAATCTGCATAATGCCATTTTATATAGTTAACACCGTGTGACCGTGTGAGTCAATAGGTATTAGGTTAATTTTTAATTTTAATGCGCAGTTTATTCCTACAGACATCTACGATAATAAATTATTCTCATTAACTGGTTTAATAATGTAAGTATAATAAAATTATTTGAGAAATGTATTCAAATAATTTTTTTAAATTTTATTTTTCAAACAAACAACTATTATAATATAACTGTCTTAATTTGTCAAGTAAGAGCAGATGCGTTTTCGATACTTCTGAAAATAATTGTTAATCAGGTATTACTGTAATAGGTAAGATAGCTCAATGTATTTGGTAGCCCATAAGTAAACTAAAATAGATTGCATCTGTCTAAATCAATTTCATTAAAATATTAGTTTTATATTAAAAGTAGTTCTATCTTTTGTGAATTTTAAAATAAGTTAAATTGTCGAAAACCTGTTAATCGATCATTTTTAGTCATGAACTATTATGTTTGATAACAAACCTTTGATATAATTCTCAAAAAAATATACTCTTAATTTTGACACTTTTTATTTTTTTTATGTTTTAAAGGAAAAAAATATTGTTATTTGGAAAATTTCAAAAATTAAATTGTTTGGAAAGTCTTTCGAATTTTATTTTGAAATTGGTGTCGTAAAAAAAGGAATCTTTTGACGATTGTTACTGAAAAATCCACATTTTGTAATAAATTTATTTGCCACGAATATTTATATGGATCTATATTCTATGTGCTTAAGATTTGGGAATTGGGATATTGAATAATGGATAGCCGGTAGGTATTAAACTATTATAATCTATTGTTTACGAGTGTGCATTCGTGCAGCTGCATTTTCTATGTAAACCTAAGTAGGTATCTAAACAGAAAAAAAAAACAAAAAGGTATATTATAATACATGTATATGTATAATAATATTAGTGATATACTAAAATATTCAATCTTTCTCAATTTCTCGCATAGCAGTCATCGTTGATCTTTGATCATATTATACATTGTCGTATTCTCGTGTGGTCAGTGGTCACTATACCTTTGTTTACTCGTACATCCGACTTCTCGTAAAATCGTAATTCAAATTCATTCTCATTTCTTAGTAATTATCATAGGGGGATTGTAAATTGTAAAGGTCTCTCCGAAAGACAAAGGTTGAATACCTACATCTACATGTGGCATTTAACATTCATAACCTGGTGTCCTGACAACCTACTACAGTGCTACTTGGCATTTCATAATTCATTGTGTTTTCGTCTGTATCAGAAATATATAAATATTGTTATAATAACTTCATATAATAAGTTTAAGGTAAATACTAAATTCTCATATTAATATAATATGATATTATAATTATGAGGTCCCGGATTTCAATGCAAACCAAGTGCATCTTTTTTTGGGTGATTTAAGACAATTGTAAATTATATAAAACATTGCATTAAAAAAATAATTTTAAGTCAATTTTAAAGGGCATTATTGCTGTAAAATGGTTTTCTATGGATTTTTGGACGGTTTTTAGAGCATTTAAATCCGGGCCCTACTAATTATGTACATGTAAAGCAAATCACCGGTATAATCACTGGCTATAATATAATAGTATAATGTATTGACTGTATTATTTGGTCGTGTAAAATACAATCAACTTATAATTTTACTGAATGAGAATATTGAGAGTGTGAAGTATGAGACAATTTTGCTTATTATATTGTTAATAATTGAGGTACAATATTTTGTAGCCCACTCGCTAGTGACTAGAGCTGTCTATCTTGACTACCTAGTAACATTTTCTGAGTTGTCGTTCAGTCGTTGACGTTAAGATTCGGCATTAAGTCACGATAATAAAGATATAAATTGCATAGCAGAGTAATCGCAAGTAGGCCGAAATCTGGCGTAGAGCGCATACAACAAGATAGCAGTGATCAGTAGCTACAACAGTAATTATTACTGTTAAATTGTTTAAAATTAACAATTAATAATTATTATTAATATTTAAATATTTTCATAACTCGTATTTGGCATTTTGGTGATAAAAGAAGTTTTACATTTTTTACTGATAACAAAAATCGATATTAGATAATATACAGTTTTTGTTTACACCAACAATCGCATGGAAATGGATAAAATAATATACTAATACTAAATACACAGTTATACATTTTATATTAATTAAAATTAAAAAATGTATCTTCAATAGTTTTATTATTACAGATTAATTTTAATTAAATTATTTATTTTCCAAAGTCTTCAGTATAATTAAACATTACAAATCAAATGATTAGTTATAAGTTAAATTATTTTATGGTTAATAATCGATTGTTTTGGTTTGTTTTTTACTATCGAATTAATTGAATCAGTTCTGACTTCTGAGTTCTGAAATTTGATTTGAGTTAATGTCATTTTGTCGTTTATGACAACAAAACACAAATACAGTATTCAATTTACTACTTTTTATAAACAATAAGCCTTACTTAGTACACTTGTAGATTATGCTGTAAACAAATTCGATTTATTCGTTTGATAATTATAATTTATTATATTAAACTGAAAGTTATATATTTTATTTACATAGTTAAATTAATTAATATATTGTTATTATTCTATTTTTATTGAGTATTTCATTAAATAAATAACAAATTTCATTAATACAGTATCTATTACTCATACTTAATTGAGTATTTTATTAAATTATTTTAATTTGATTGTAAAAGAAAAATTGTTTTTAACATGGCTTCAGCAGATCCAATGGGTCTTACCAAAACTTGGGAACTTTCCCTATATGAATTGCATAGATCACCTCAAGAAGCTATTACAGACAATACCGAAATTGCTGTATCCCCACGAAGTCTACATAGTGAATTAATGTGTCCAATATGTTTGGATATGTTGAAAAAAACAATGACTACTAAAGAATGTCTCCATAGGTACCTAATTATAAAATATAATTACATATTATATTTTAATTTCTTATATATTATAATTTTTTATTTGACTAATACAATTATATATTTATTTTTAGATTCTGTTCAGACTGTATTGTGACTGCTCTTCGTTCAGGTAATAAAGAATGTCCCACTTGTCGTAAGAAATTAGTATCTAAACGGTCCCTACGTCCTGATCCAAATTTTGATCTTCTCATATCTAAGATTTATCCTAGCCGTGATGAATATGAAGCACATCAAACTAGAGTATTGGAAAAGTTAAATAAGAGCCACAGTCAGGCCAATTTAGTTCAGTCAATAAATGAAGGTATTAAATTACAAACTCAAAATCGACTACAACGAACCAAAAAAAATCAACATGAAGAACTAAATGAAAGTAGCTCATCTACTACTTCAAAACCTTCAAATAGTTCAAGTCGAGATAATGTAACAAGAACAATGGTACAAACAAAAGTGGCAAAGAAGATGAAGTCTGTTATGATCTCAGAAAAAGAAGGACCGGCATCAACTGTTGACACTTCGGATATAACAGAATGTGATGGTACATCAAAAGGTGTGTCAGTAGATGAAATTGAACTAGTGTTTAAACCTCATCCTACAGAAATGGCCAGTGATAATCAATTGATTAGAGTTTTGAAAGAAAACTCTGTGCGTTATATAAAAACAACAGCTAATGCAACTGGTAAGTGTTTAAAATTCTATACATTTTAGATTCTTTTGTCATTGTTCAGATATTTTTCAAACTTGGCCTTTTTTTACGCATGACCCAAATATTGGAAAGTATTACTGCAATAGATGACTAAATTATTATAATTGAAGAATATCTTCACTTTTTATGTATGGTACCTACAGGACAAGCCCAGAAATAAAAATATAAATACCTAGTATATTGAAATTTTAAATTATACAGGAACTATTTAAAAGTTATTGTTTTACATTTCATATGTAGAATTAAACTCATAAAATATAACCAATAGTTCTAAGTGTAATAAAGTAGCACAAGTCAAATTTTTAATACAAACCTTATAGTATGTATATGATTTTTTTTTCTAGTTGATCATTTGAGTAAGTATTTAGCTATGAGATTGACCTTAGACCT
Source organism: Nasonovia ribisnigri (assembly GCA_027563435.1). Classification (NCBI taxonomy): domain Eukaryota; kingdom Metazoa; phylum Arthropoda; class Insecta; order Hemiptera; family Aphididae; genus Nasonovia; species Nasonovia ribisnigri. Next base: position 53,378 of record JANEHU010004618.1, on the reverse strand, counting down.
TGGTCCAGAGCTTCCGGAAAGAGCTCTTAATTTTTTGATCTATGTTGCACCCACTGCAGATCAATTTGTTCCTCTCAATGGCAATCAAACACTTCGAAATGTACACGATAAGTTTTGGAAAGTTAATAAACCACTGGAAATGTTTTATTCTTTTACTTAAATTATTTATCTATTATTGATGACTTATAACCAGCTTTAATTATATTATAATATATTTTTATTTGTTTGCAAATATCAATAAAAATAAAAGTTTATAATACCTTACATTATGTAATTAATTATGTAATTACATCACTCTTTTCAATATTTTCATTAATTTTAGTTAATAGTATAAATTAAATTATAAATATAAAAACATTATTTTAAAATAATAAATTAGGTTACTAAAAAAAAAAAATGTATTATATAATTTTATATCATAAATGTATACTTTGATTGTTTTTTTATTGTTTGTATACCTCTATAATTATAATTTTTTTTTTTTTTTTTTTATCAAATATTAACATTTATTTTTAATTTATAGTAGTTATTTGTATTATTATTACTTTATTTGTAGTAAGGTGTAATTAATAATTAAGAAATAGTAAAAGATGTGTTTAATTAATTATTAAGAAGACATCACACTCACATGTGTTGTCTCCGTCTTACACACGATGACACAGACAAAATGCAATCTGAGTAGAAATGGCTCAATTTTGATGTTAGAATAAAAATACCTATTATAAAATTAAAAGATGACAATATTTTGGAGGGTAATACAAATTTTTTAATAAAAATTTTAATATTGAAAAGTTAAATGTCATTTAAATTTTAAACATTTTGGAATGTTTGCTATTTCTAATTGATATAATGAACGTTATATTAGGAATAATGGGAATAACACATAGTCTTGACCTCAGAAATATTGTTATAATTCAATTTTATTGTAGGTATTTTTACTCTAGAACCATAATTGAGCGAGTTCTACTTAATCTACTGCGTAAACGTGTTTTGTCTATGTGTGTACTTACCTGTGCACCACAGAGACCACATATGCGGCTGTGACTTAAAAAGAAAAGTACAATCATCAGTACAGTAATCGACAATATTGTAGAACTTATATAGTAATATTTTATTCTTATTGTTTTAAAATCAAACTGATTTACATAAATATATGTTATGTAAACATATATTTCATTAAATGAATAAGCTATAGATTTAGTAACAGAATTGTTGATGCATTTTAGATTTGATGGCCAATACATTTTTTTTAATTTTAAAGTATTCAAATTGTAAGTAATTAACACATGTCACATTCATTTCATCAATGTATAGGTATTGAAGCTCAAGTGTGTCTTTGATGGAGGCACAATAGGAAGATAATGGATATTCCTTGAACCTAACTTGTATCACCTATTATATATTAGTGGCCTATAAATGATGGGTTATGCTATTATTAGATTAAAAATAAGAATTTTTAATTTTTAAAATTTTAAAATGTAGTACTAATAGGTGTTAAAGAATAACCTGTAAATTAATCATTTAAACAATTACAATTCAAATTGAAATTTATATTATTTAAGTATAATGTATACATTACCATCTATATTATTCTATCGTGTTAAATAATAATCAGAAAAAATGTATAGCTTTGGCATTGATTAAATATACAATATTGTATATTTAATCAATGGTTTTGGGGTATAAGATTTTAATTTGTTGTATTTTGAAATTAATTTGTCATCTTATTAAATTATAAATATTGAGTCTTATTAGTGAGTCTACGTCTTTATCAGAATGAACATATTATATGTAGTTATAACTTATCAGAGTCCATGGAAAATTTAAAATTTAAGTTGTATAGCTGGATCAATAACATTTAAAATAAACTTCTAAAAAGCTTTTAAAAGTGAAACAAATGATTCAAAGGATTGGATTGATTACATTTTAGAAATTACTTTATACATTATGAAGTATTTTATGCATTTAATTTACTACAAAATATATATTAAATGTAAAAGTTATCTTACACGAACATCATTGAACTTACTGAATGCATAGAAGATATTAGAAAAGTTATCCTGTACATTTCCCATAAGGTTCTTGAAAAAGGCTGAAAATTGTACTTAGTGTTGTAGTCATTGAAGTGTAATTGTAAATTGTAATATAAGTGTTAGATTAACATTTAATGATATATCATTGCATACGGAAAACAATTATGAGCAAAGATGGTCTATCAGCCTATATAACTGTACAAGTATATTTTAATTTATTTTACTATTAGCAATACAGTGGGTAGGATAATTTAATTTTAATGAAAACATTACATTTATATTATTAATATTTAATTATTATAACATAGTGAAACATCTAAATACTGGTCACTCTCAGTCGGTAAAATGTCCATTATGTAATGTTCAGACTGAACAAAGTTTGTAGTAGGTCCTCGAAAAACATCCACTATTGGGAGGTTTTACTGTATATTGTTGTTATTATTAACTTTTGAGTCAATACAGACTTACCATAGAACTGTATGAATAGGTTCATAGTATAGATAAGTAATAGAATGAATCTCCATATTTTTAAATTGCAGATAGTAAAATATTTAATAGGTATACATAAAAGTTTCAAGTTCCCACAAATAATGTTTTTGAATTATAACAAAATAGTTAACATTGTTATTCTGCGTAAAAATTTGTTGTTAATTTTCATTGGTTGTATGCACCTAAAATGTAATGACAATGCACCACTGTAGTGAGTGTTGAAAATAAAAAATGAAAATTTCCTTAGGTACATGACTAAATTTTTATTTATTTTTCAAATAATATCACTACCGAACACTTTTCTAAATTTAGCATTATTTAAAATAGTTGAGTTGCGTGTAATTATTTTAAGTGTGATTGAACTTCCATTCAATTTGATTTTGTGATTTAAAAGACTTAATTTAGACAATTCAATTGGTATTATATCTTCAACATCGCAATACAATTCCTCTCGATTCCCCCAATAAGATATATATGACAGCCGACATCTTTGGTCGTCTTCACTTATGTATACAAAAACAACAAGATTATTTGATATTATCCAAGAGGCAATATGTAAGCCAGCTGTTAAACCTAAACCTGAGAATTAACAAGATATTATATTAAACATTTAAAAAGAAAAGAAAACATTTTTTACAATACTTACCTATTAATGATGCACAAATTACTTCTTCAGAATTTAAATAGCTAAGCATATTTAAAGTAATACACATAGGAATCCAACCAAATAGTCCTAATATTTGATATCTTTTCACTGTATTTAAACCGATGAAAAATTTCATGTGTGGTGTTCTGAAATAATGGTTAAATTATAAAAATTATAATATTAAAAAGTTAAAGTAAAATTATATATTTTTAATTTTTGTTAATATAAAACAAAAACCTACAAACCTATAACCTTACAATACTAAAAATCCAAATAAATAGATAAAATTAAAAATAATACCCAAAATGTTACAAAAAAAAATATAACTGTTAATGTAATAAATTATCAATCTACAGTTAGAATTTATAATTGTAACAAAATGTGTATAGACGCAAGACGCTAGAAATATAGTTTATATATACCTAAGACTTATATACATGAATTATAAAATTTAAGAAGTAATCATAATAAAAGATGATCATTCTTACTTATAAATAGGAATAAATTGATCGTCTTTAGCATGTTTAATAGTAACTTGATTCACATTAGAATACATTAAACCATAAGACTTAGTCATGAAACTTCGCTTAATATTGTTTAGTATAATTGTGTTCATACGTATTGGTAACAGTAACATTTTGTCTGTTAGGCTAGTGGGCTCAGTCTTAAACCTCGTATACTTAAATATTATAATATTTTGAAGCAGAAATAACTAAATATGCAGTCCCCAATATCATATTATGTTTCTGTGATATTGTGATTTAATAAAAATAAAATAACTATATATAAATTTAAAAACAGAATACCGTAACTTCTTACTGTACAAATTGTAAAAGTGTAAACAGCAGTAGTTGGCACTAGTTGCGAGTTGTAACGAGTAACATTAATTATTTGTTTTTAATATTTTATCATAATATAATAATATATTATATTATGTATCACAGATTGTATTGCTTACGAATTGCACTCGATGCCAATAATAATAATAACTATAGGCGACTATATTTTATTTTCGAGCTAGTGATAAGAAACCTTGTATGCTCGGTTGCGTGTCAGAATATTCCAGGCGCCCAACATTTATAATAATATTATTACCATTATATCTAACCATGAATTAATAGTGCGAATGATTTGCCCCGAAAACATTTTCCGTAAGCCCACCGTACGAATCACGGTCTCCGAAGATCTTCTAAGACCATGGTACGAATCGTCGAGGAGACCCGTTGCGACTTTGCAAGGTTTATAATTTTTTTCGCGGTGTTCCGGAAGGACGCGAAACACTAATCGCATACACGACGAGTTTAGTTAGTTAAAGAGTTATATCATAGCTTATTAAGTGTTTTTAACAGCGCACTTCTTTATTCCTTGTTTGTTGGAGATAGGTAGTAATTTATTTATTTATTTAGTATTAAAAGGGCAAGGCCCTGTTGCAGTAAGAATAAACATTACAATCATTATGATCATAGACCTATTAACTTTAGCTAACCTAACCCGTAGAGCCATGAAACTTTGACCGAATGTTTATATAAGCATTTTCTACACACCATAGCATTTTCAAAATATTCTGACTTATTTTGAGCTTTTAACGGACATTTTCAGTTTCCAATTTTTTTAGTTTTTTTTTCTATAAATGTCAATAAAATTTTATTTGTTGGGTAAAAAATCTTGAAAATTTAATAGTAGGCTTCTAATATATAGTTTCAAAGGCAGATGAAAAATATTAAAAATCTGTAGTCACAATTTTTTTTTATAGGTAATCAAAGTTCAAATTTTGACAAAATACGTAAAAATGACGAAAATGTGCAATTTATTTTGAGTTAGAAATTCATAAAAATTTTCTTTTTAAATCTAAGGTTTGAAAATGTGATACAAGAATCCTTATAAGTTTGCCTAATTTTATCAATGAAAAAATGTTTATAAGCAAGTCAACATACATTTTTATGAGCATTTAAAGTTCAAATTTTTACAAGATTAGATATTCACTTGATTTCTCATGTAGCGATTTTTTTATTTTGTCACAATTCAAAAACGAATAACTGTAGATGCATGAAAATTTCACTGAATGTGTATATTAGCATTTTCTATACACCATCTAATTTTGAATATATTTTGATTGTTTTTGAACATTTTACGAACCATTTCAATTTTCAATTTTTTTACTTTTTTTTTATATAAATACCAATAAATTTTTATTTGTTGGGCCAAAAATAATGAAAAGTTAATACAAGGCTCCTGATATATTGTTACAATAGCAATTGAAAAATATTAAAAATACATAGGCACACATTTTTTTTATAAGCATTTAAAATTCGAATTTTGACAAAATTCTTCAAAATCTCGAAAATTATCAATCATTGTAATTAAACAATTATAAAATGGTCAGTTTTTATAACAAAGGATTGAAAATTTAAAACAAAAATTCTAATAAATAGTAATGTAAATGTAATTAAAAATCTAAAAAATATATCTCACTCCGGAGATTGTCCGCCGTCGCAGTTTCAACGAAGTTCCCCGTCAGCCAACGACGCTGGATACAGGTTGATATTGAATTTTATAATATATAATCAGTCAGTCAGTGGGTCAGCCACGCTATTATTAGCGTGTGTGGATAGTTATTATATGTAATTAAATTATTATTTATTTGTGTTTTGCCGTTGATGGTTTCTTTTGCCACATTATTATTATAATTATTTTTTTTGTCACTTATTACACTAAACCTTTTGGGTTTATTATTTATTGTATTTTTTAAACTAATTGTTTTGGATTACCCATCCCTCTCCTATTTTCAACACAACGCGAGTCGGTGCAGCTAACTGCAGTCTGCAATAATAAAAAAACGTAAGTGCTGCTACGGCGTACAACAATAAAAAATAAGACAACGGCTAAGCTACATACATAAATAATAATAACACAACATTTCAATAATATTTTACAATTGAGTGTATAGACTGAAAAACAAAAAATATAATAACAATAATATTACAAAAACTTCAATAGTCTTTAATAATTTAGTGTATTATATTATTTATTTATAGTTACCACGATTTTCTTCAGAAGGGAGGTGATGAACTTTCTCATGAATCAAGTTTCATTTTTAGTCCTTTAAATTTTTGTCAATTATACGTAAGTAAACTTAGGCAATATTATTTCAAGTGACATACATATTGTAATTATTATCTAAAAAATAAAACCAAACTTGAAATTGATGTATAAAAGACGTACGAGTACTATTTTACTTATATAATAAACCATGTTAAGGGTTCTATCCGTAAGCAGATGACTAATATATCAACAAGAAATAATAACATATTTATTTATAATCAAATTAGTTCACAAAATAATATGTATAATGCTATTATACAATGAACACAATAAATTGGGGCCTGATTTGGCCAAGCATCGTCCCGCGTCCGTCATCCATAGCTCCTGGATGGTTGAACCTGGGTTTTAGAAACAAATTTTTGCTACACATTAACAAGTGTTACTCAAACCCAACCGTAGCTACTAACCCCTTCACAAAATGCTAATCGCTAAAGCTAAAATTTTTAGGCAAATATGAAAATAAAGTTTAAAATTAAATTGCCTTTAAAAATATTGTCTAATCTAGTCACTGATCATTCTAACTATTGCTGGTCTACCGTGTTCACCTTACTAAAAATAATGTGTATATTATCCATATTCTGTTATTTTCCAGTGGCATATATAAATATATAGCGTACAATATTAAACAATTTATAAGAATTCCTAAAAAATATTTAAAGCCAACAAAAAAAAATTGTTTTATAGATAGTTTTATTTTATTAAATGGAAGTTTCACTTTATTTTTAATTTGACCAGTTGGGTTTTCTTTTTTCAACAAATGACTGTAAACCTTCTTTGCAATCACTGAGTTCTAAATTATCTAGCATAATTTGTTCTCCATTTCTGTAAATATATGTTAAGTATGATTGTTAGATAAATGTTTTAAATGTTTAAAATTACAACAAACATTTATTTAAAAAAATAAATAATTACTTGTAAGCCAATTTAATATTTTCATCGATTTGTTTGTAAAAAAATTTCTTCCCCAAAGTAATTACAGAACGACTTTTTTCACCAATTAATATTGTCAACTTGGTAATTTCATCCTCTAAAAGTAATATTAATGAGTAGAACCAATCACATCTTAATATTTTTTAAATAAAAAATTAACCTAATTCTTCAGGTTGAACAACCTTACTAACAAGACCTGCTCTAAGGGCTTCTCCAGCATTTATTGGTGTACCAGTAAATAACATAAAAGCAGCAGTTTTTTTTGACATAACTCTAGTCAGTGGAATTCCTGGAGTAGAACAAAACAAACCAAGGTTTACACTAAAAGTAAAATACTATATATTATTATGTAAGTTTTTTTTTTACAAAGTGTATTAGTCTGCAGTAGATCAAAGTATAAAATTCAATACATTCCATACCCAGGTGTTGAAAAAAAACTGCGGTTTGAACAAATCGCCATATCTGAAGCTGCTACTAATTGACAACCCGATGCTGCAGCTATACCATCAACACATGCTATAATAGGTATAGGACAATCTATCATTGTATTCATAAGTTGTGTAGCTAATGAGAATATCATTTTCTGGTTTTCTGGTATGCTCTATTATGTTAAACAAATATTTATTATTAATTATTGATAAAATACGAGTTAATATTATTCACAACTATGATAATAAACCAACTGTTGGACTGTATTTAGAAACTTATACCTAATACTAATAGTTATAACTTGTATGCATTTCCGACAAAATAAAATTCCCAAAGCAATTTTTTTATTTAGTATATTAGCAAGTTACTGGCATAAAATTTAAACAAATAACATACATTTTATTTTTTACTTTTTATCTAAGTATTTAACTTAAACACTAAAAATGCATTATGTGGTTCTCATAAATTTGGCAAGAACAAAAAAATTATAGATAATCAATATCAATAAAAATTGGAAAAAAAAAGTGTAGTTATGTCAAAAACTATTAAACAAAAAATCTTTTTTTTTTATAAAATAATACTTTCAAAATGTTCAACACTTCTATACAATTTGAAAATTATTTTAGTTGCTTCCTCAATTATAATTTATAATACTTTTCCACTAATTTACTGTCCGATACCTATTTAGGAGAGCCAATACGGTGCATCAACAAAAATAAGTTCACAGAAAACTTCTCAGGCCTTTAAGAACTGTGGGGTAATATGGATTAACTATATTTTTAACTGAACCATATGGTATAAAATAATTTGTAAAAAAAATATTAAAATTGTTAGTTGATTTTTATTGATATTAAATTGTATTATAATTATCATGTATTTATAGTTTTATACCTAATGTTAGTATTTAAGTATTTTAATTTGTACGTAAAAACTTATTTGAAGATTTGTTAATTTTGTATAACTCTCTATCTCCAATGAAAGCTTGCTTATAGGATATAGATAAAGTATTTAGACTATAAAAATGTCCTAGATTTTATCTTGATTTCATGAAAAAAAAAATAATATAATAATCATTTTGATGCAGTACCCATACCTAATTAATATAAGTTCCCGCATGATTACCTTTAATGATAATATGTGTAACAATCTTGCAGACTAGTGTGTAGGGAATCGGCATCCCATTGTCCAAAACATTAATTTATTTATAACAGCTTATATAATACAAATGGAGTAGGTCAAGGGAAATCATACGGAAACTTACATGCAAGCAGGTTGGAAATACTTCCATTTTAAATAGTTGGAAGTTAACCTTAACTTGAACCACAATGATGATAATATGACATACACAATGAAAGAAGGTTGAGATTGGTTGTTACAATTGCAATAAGCAAAACGTTTGATTCTATACTTTTGTCAAAGCAAACAAAAAAAATTAAGAAAATTTAAGAAACTATACATCACAATATAACCAAATATTGTTATGAAACATGGTCGACAACCTAAGGTGATAAAATTAACATACTAATATTAGAAAGGAAGTTTCTTAGAAAATGTATGGCACTATGTTTAATACCAACACACAACAGTATAAACAGAGAACTAATTGCAGATATTGGACCGGGTTAAATGTACCAAACATCTAAAACTATTTTATTTTAAAAAAACTAAAATGGGTAAGTCACACTCATATATGTTAGCATTAGGCGACAGCCCATATTATGAAAACACCTAAGTAGAACGTGACAATGTTTGCTTGGCTTAGTGAGGAGACACTTACAAAAGGTAGATGGGTCAGCAAGGAAAAATCTATAAGGTCTCAAAAAAAGGCTATAAAAGGCCTTAATGAGCAAAAAAAAATTGATACCATCCTAAAAGCAGGCATATATTATAACTTACAAGCTCTTTGAGGTTGTGTCCGGCAGAAAAAATAGGTCCATTTCCACAAAGTACTATACTTTTTAAAGATAAATCATCTCCTGCATTTTTTATTTCTTCAATTAAATGTTGAAGTGCAACAATAGACAGTGTATTTCTGTTATACATACAATAATTAATATTTTTTTGAAAATAGTTATGATCAAAATATAATTAAGGTTTATTAAATTATTTAATTTCTGAAACTTAGATATTAGAATAGTGTGTTTGTATCTACAAAGAGAACATTAAAAAAAAAAAATTAATAGTTCAATAAATACTATTTGAAACTAGTATTCTTCTTACTGCCTTAATATATATATCAGGTCATCAGGTTATTTATTTAACATAAGGTACTCATTATTCAAATAATATTTTTTTAACGTGGTTTCAAGTTGTTACTAGATATAGTATTTTTTACATAATCACAATAAACATAAATATATGTAAGCATAAATAGTGATAATTAATTAAATTTATAATTAATACAATATAGGTACATACCTAGTTTTAGGGTCTGAAAGAGTTATACGATATGAATTATTTGACTTGATAGTTGTTATAATATTTTCAGAAGATGATGAAGACTTATGTCTATATAGTTGTCTTAAAACTGATTTCAACATTTTTTTCAGTACTGTTATTATTTGTAAATTAACTAAATGATATTTCTGAAATAAATTATTCACACATATAATATATTAAGTAACCAATATTTGATTTTTGTATTAAATATCTAGTCTGTTAATTGCTAAATATAATATAATAATAGACATTAACAAATTAATTAGCTGAAAATGAATATAGTTTAAAGGCTTATTACTTATAGCAATAACTAAAAATAGAAAAAATTAATATATGGGTACCTACTTATAGTCCAAAAAATAAAACTTAATAGCTATAAGTTAGTCTATTAGTTGTTTCAATTTGAAGTAGTCGTAGTGAAACTTGCAATAGGCTTAATGGCTTAATGCTTGAATTTGATATACTTCATTAGCCATACCAGATGTCCAGATAAACTTATCTTTAATTGTGCTTCATAATTATTTTTTTTCCAAACGTATTATCATTGATTATAAATTATAAATACCTACTATAATTATATTTTATAAGTACTAGATATACCTAAATCTTTTACCTATATTTTAAACCGTGCTATAGTATTTATTTTATAATCAATGGTTGAATCGTTGAATGGTATTATACAATAATCAGTAATCATTAATCACTGATTAAATTCATAAATTCTATTATGAAAGTATAACTATACATATAATAGTATATTAGTACAAAAAATAATAGATAGCATTACTATTTACAAGCACTGAAGTGCCAACCATATGTTTTTTTTTTATCTCATAACTATAGATTATCACAAGTCGTTATTGTCGTTATTTTGAATTAAAACTCTTAGATGTATATGATCTAAGTTAAAACTCGTAATTACGCATTGTCGCATTGAACAACTCGTAATTATCACATAAGGACATAACGCAGCTCAAAATTTCTCGTTGAATATATTATTATGTTTTAATATTCTAAGCAGAATGTTTCTGAATGTATTGATTTGTATGTGATGTTTTTTTTTTTTTTGATTATGTGCACGATAAATAGTCGAATAATACTTTGATTATCAATTTCGGTATCATTTCCTGTAGGAAAGTGAACCGAGTTAGTGCATTGAGGAGGTCAAAATTTAACAGTAGTAAAATCGATATTGGTTTTTGGAGTAACTCTTAAAAAAATTACATAATATTTTCACTGAATGTAAAATTTTCTATTATTATTAATAATACAAGCTAGCTTCCTAGGTATTCCTATAGGTTCCTCGTAAGTTGTTGTTATTGGAAATTAAAAAAAAAGTTAAAGCTTAAATCCACAATAATTTTGAATGAGCGTCTGAAATTCGTAAAAATTACAAAAATTTGTAAATTATTGGTGTTACAAATTCATAAAAACTTTACTTTTTAAATCAAAGATTTTAAAATTTCATACAAGATTCCTCATAGGTTTGCCGACCTTTATAAAAAAAAAATGTCTATAAGAAAATCCAATTAAATGTTTATGAGCGTTTGGAGTTCCAATTTTTACAACATTGCGGATATTCTCTAGATTTCTCATGTAGTGGTTTTCTTATTTTGTTGTAATTCAAAAATGAATAACTGTAGATACTTTAAAATTTCACAGAATGTTTATATTAGCATTTTTCATACACCATATTTATATACGGTAGCCAGACAGCCGGTAAGTTGAATTAATATTATAAAATTACAAAAAAAATAACTGAAGTTATAAAAAGTAATTATTTTTAAAGTGTTATCAAGTATAGAAAATGATAAAATTAACATTTTGTGTAAATTTCTTGTAGGTATCTACAGTAATTTTGTTTATGAATTACAACAAGATGAGAAAATCGTTCCATGAACTTCAAACGCTCATAAAAATTTAATTTGGCCTTCCTGTGGACATTTTTTCTTCAAAGTTTTTTGAGGAATCTTATATTACATTTACAAATCTTAAATATAAAAATAAAACATTTTTATAAATTTTCAACTCAAAATTATTTATTGGAAACTAAAAAAAAGTATAGCGTAAATTCACAATAATTTTAAAGAGCTTCAAAATTCCTCAAAATCACGAAATTATTTTGATGATAATTGTTTGGAATATGTTGATGTACCTACTTAACAATATCAAAATTTTAACTAGTATTTTTTAAGTTATTTATCTTTATGTACTTATATGATAATAGTTACATGATAATGGGTTAGTGTTTTAAAAGATATGGGGCTATGATCATTTGAACACTTTAGAAATTAATAGTAACGCGCAGTAATGCCTTCACTCTTCAGAAATATTGTCTCAATTCAATTTTATAATAGGTATTTTTATTCTAGAACCAAAATTGAGCGAGTTCTACTCAGACCACAGAATAAGACAATGCTCAGACTGCGTAAACATGTTTTTTATATGTCGTACGGGTGTAAGACGAAGACAATACATGCAAGTGTGACGTCCGCTTCACCTATCGACATTTATAAAAATGTTGCAAATAGGTACCTAAAAAAATACTAGGTACCTATACAATTTTATATATATTTTTTTAAGGACTATTATCCAATATCCATGTATATTATCCATAAAAACATTTTAATTATTGAGAAACTTTACTCAATAGAATTTAGAATTAGGTATAGGTACATTAGTATTCTCAAAAAATTATCTCCTAAGTTACAATATGCAATAAAAATTAAAAAGGTGTGTTCTCATTTGAATCACAATGTACCTACTCCTTAAGAAGTAAAGTAATCTCAAGAATTTGAAAATATAGTCTTTAAATTTATTTCAAAATTTCAGAAATTTGAATAAATCAATTGGTAAAGGAAAATTTTGGGTGGGCATGCCCGTTGAATCACCTTGTATACGTCATATTCGGCGTTCTCCTTCGCGTCGTCCCTCTGGACAGCATCATAATACCCCACCACTCATGTCTTACACAGTGCACTGTACCCGTCCTGTTACAGTGTTACACTATGTTCGTAACTATTATGTCTGATGTCTAAAATACTACTAGAATACTCTACCTACAGCCTACAGGCTACATTTTACACATGTTGTCACATTGTTATAAGTTATAACATAGTTATAATATTATGAATTATAATAAAATTAACAAATAATAACGCGGATAAAGGGTATACGCTATACGTCTATTATAAATTAGTACAAGTACCTATAAGCACGCCATTGTTATATCCCGACATTCTGTGGCCAATAGTGCACTACCATACTTGATATTTTTTAGTATGCGCGCCGCACCATCATGCAATCGAATCGCGGTGTCCAATGTCCATAGAGGCATACTATGGAATATAACAATAAAACGTCGTACGGATCTGCGGCGGCGGCAGCGAGACCACACACGTGGTCACCCCCCTACCCGTCCCGCCGACAACACCACCACCGACCGTCCCGGCTTCGCCGCGGCCGCACCATCAAATCGCTTGCCGGTTGACACTTGCCAGTCGCCGGCCCGCCATTACCGCGTATTCGCGTGCAGAGCGTTCCTCGGGATTTTATTATTCCATATTCACACTGCTTGGCGCGCACCGTAACGGCGTAACATTTTTTTTTAATTTTGTAATATTTTACGCGTTCGTCCCTGTCCGTCCGTCGGTCGTACGCGTCGCCGGACCGGAAGCCCGGAAGAGTATTATTCATTCCTTGCGATCGGCGTTTTATCGCGACCACAGTTATCTAGTATATAAGACGATCGCGGTCATGATAGAATTCGCCGCATGTCGTCATGACTGTCGTCTAATAACGCTAAGATTTTGACGGCAGGCGTCGTGCGTTATTGTTTTACTTGTCCAGACATTCAGGACGTCGTGTTGTAGCGGCAGAAAACGTGTTTCGTGCAAACCACTAATAACCGTTGTCCGATCTCATCTCAAATGCTCGCGTACCGTTTTCACGTGTCATTATTGTTGTACCCGGACGACAACCACATCGAGACGCGATGAACCGCGACCGTGTGCGGAGTGCCGCCTCCGTCGTCCTCCAACTGTTGCTGCTCTTTAGTACGCCACAGGTGTTGTTGGGCTTGTCAAAATCGAAAAGCAAGCTGCAGTATTGCGAGAGGCCGCACTCACGATGCTTGGACATGAATCACCCGTTGTCATGTTTGGGGGTGAAACTGCCTTACACGTCTACCTCAATGGATCTCGTTCCGGACGCCGAAACCCCAGAAGAAGCTCAGGTACATATTTTTATGTATTATAATAATTATATTATGAGGTATGTATCTATATAGTGTGAGGTCAACCATAAGGAGGAGTCGAATTTATCAAAATTACAATGGATTTGTTGAAAATCTTAAATTATTGCAAACATGTCACAGACTCATAGCTATATTGTATTAATGGTATAAAGTATTAAGTATTGGATATTGTAGTCTTACAATAGAAAAATCCCAGGGACCACTGAAAAATTGTAATTTTTGACCGCACATTATATTGGTATATAGTATATGCTGTCAATGTGGTTTTTTACCACTATTTAATTATTATTTTTAGGAGCGATTGCACTATTGGCAAGGACTCAAAAAAGTTCCAAAATGTTGGGCGGCCATCCAACCACTGTTGTGTGCATTATATATGCCCAATTGCGAGAATAGCAGCTTACATTTACCTCCGCAGGTAAAATATGAATTATTCTTTATTAGTGTTTGTAGTATTTTGTGTTTAAAATATATTATTTGTTGTTGTTGATACTTATCATTATTCATTTAAAGATATGACGGGTATATTTCACACCTCACATGATTAATTGCTAATGTTATTTTAATACAGGAAATGTGTAAACTTATTGAAAACCATTGTCAAATCCTCAAAATTGAAAATTCATGGCCTGCAGAATTTAATTGTGAAAATAACACACTCTATCCTGCAAAATTATGCAAGGTAAACTACTTGGTTTTTGTTATTAATATATTTGTTTCAGTAAAAAATTGTATTATAACTTATAAGATAATATAAGTAGTAGTGTGGTGTTCTTCCTAAAATACCCTTATCTTCTCCAATATCATTTGTACCTCGCGCAGAATTTTTATTGGAGAGTTGTACCAATAATTAATTCTCCTACATAAAATTACATACTAATGATACTAGAGAGTCTCTAGTAGAGACTAGCATTTTGTAGAAATACATTTTTTTGTACGTGTGGTTTGTGACTCCTCCTTCGGTGTGCGAAAATTGCTCAAAAAAGGTACTCTGAACTTAAGAGATATAAATAGCTAATTAGTAACTTGAGCTGAACTATTTTTTTGAAACTATTAATAAAACCTTTTGTTTAATTTTATACATCAAATACTGTAAATCCATTATGTTTGTACCTAATTAAATTAATTTTTTAATCTATGTATTTTAAATATTAATTTGTATTACTTTTGAAATTACTAATTTTCCTTTCAATTCATAAATAATACATAAAATATGTATAACTATTTAAAAAAAAATATTTGACACATTGACACATTTGCTCATAAATAAAAAAAAATGACGAAGGAAAGTGATTACATCACCTACTAAATGATACGGAGAGAACAGCCAAGAATGCCATAAATTAGAGCATTATTCTTACAACTGTAAATAGGTAATTCACTAATTCAGCAAAGGGTAGATATTAAACATAGCATAGAATTTTTTATCAATTTTTAATTACGGCTTTACTAATAATAATTACTCTTATTGAAATTTACAGAATGATTTGCGAGAGTTGAAGTTCAACTCAACGGCTGGTCGTTGTGAATCTCCACTCGTACAAACTTATAGACCCGAAGCTTATCATTATCCTAATTTTGAAGGTTGTGATCTTCAATGTTACGACCCTTTGTTTTCTATGGATGAACACCGACAAATACATAATCTTATTGCTTGGACTGCTACTATCGCTGGACTTTGCAATATATTTGCTATTGTAAGAAAATAGCTCACTAATATTTTATAGATATTGTTAACAATTTTATTTTATTTTCAGCTTACATTCATGATTGAATGGCAATCTTTAAATCGATATCCTAACATTGTAATACTCTACATAAATGTATGTTTTTTATTCATATGTTTTGGATGGTTATCACAATTTTGGTCTGGCACAAGAGATGATATTGTCTGTAGAAAAAATGGTGCTAGAAAGACATCAGAACCTAGGTAAGATATTTAACATTAGAAACACCATTTATATTTTGTATTTAAAAATTATATTCTTTCATTAGTGATGAAGATCTTTCGTGTGTTATAAATTTTGTTTTCTCATACTACTTCTTAATTGCTGCATTTATTTGGTTTGTTATTTTTACATACTCTCTTCATACAACATTTCAATCCTTTGGTGAGTTAATATATATATTTTTCATAAATATTTTGTTTTACAATATATATATATTTTTTTTTAAGGTAAAATTCAAGAAAAGGTTGATAAAAAAGGTGGATATTTTCATTTATTAGCTTGGTCTATACCACTAGTGTTTTGTGTTGTCGTGATGGTACTTGGAGAGATTGATGGTGATAGTGTAACTGGCACATGTTTTGTTGGTGTCAATAATAAAATATATAGTATTATATTTGTACTAATACCAGTTTTAATATCTGTCCTCATTGGATTATTTTATTTGATCCGAGTATTATTTGGACTCTTAGCTCTAAAAAAAGAGAGTACACAAGTAATTTCAAAACAAGCAAAGTCTAAGATTCATTCAGCTGCAATTAAAGTGATCATGTTTATGATATTGATTGTTGTATTTGTTTCATCAATGTTTATGTGTTATATTTACGAATACAATAATGATCATTTATGGAAAGATAGTCTTAGAAAATATATTGTGTAAGTATTATTATTTATTATGATGAAGTGCTTTCCTAATAATCATACATACTATTTATAAATATAGTTGTTATATTATTCAGTGTGTTTATAGTATCTATAATTTTTCAGGTGCAAACTTGGTATCATACCAGATACAGATGTAGGAAATTGTCGTATTGAGTTTAAACCAAGTGTATCTAAAAAACAACTTTATATATTAGTGTTATTTGGAAATGCAGTACTAATGTCATTTTGGGTGTGGACTAATCAAATTGGCAATGCTTGGTGCGAGTGTTTAATTCGTTGGTGTGTACTTGTATTGTTATTAAATATTCAATTTTAATTAATTTGATTTTTAGGTTAAAGAAATTGCGAGGTCATGAACAGAGAAACCAAGACTCTTCTAAGTATAATAAACATAAGTTGATTGCTAGTGCTTTTGCTAAAAGACATCAACTTAATAGTAATGATTTTACTGTTACATTTTCAAAAGAAGATCCGTTTGGTAAATTATTCATAAATGGTTTAAACAATTTAAATTTAATCTACAAAATAAATTATTATTTTAAAGTATTTTTTTAATATAGTTAAATTATATCTAGTATTTGTTATAAAAATATAAAAAATTAATAATTTAAAATTCTTAATTTTATTAAATTTATACTTAATAAATAAGTATTGAGTAAATTTATGTATATATTGGGTAACATAATATATTTAATTAATTATTTTTAAAATTGACTATATTGAACTATCATTGTTCATAGAATAAATAAACATGATGAGATAGTTGGGACATGAGCAAAATATTTTAAACCATCATAAAATAAACTGATAAATTGGTACTTTAAATTACACAAAATAAAATGTAAAAATAGGATTAATACAACCATTTATGGAGAGAAAATTTATATGAAAAAACTTCCAAATTGTATAATGATTTATAGTGATTCATTGATGTATAATAATATAAATGTATAAATAAAATTGATACTTTTGGATTCAATGGAATTTAAAGTTCAAAATGTTTGTACTTTTCAGGTTTGGTATTTGGTTTAAACAGTAACCTAACAGATAATATAAGTTCTACTTGGGCTGCTGCTTTACCCAAATTTATACGTAGACGTGGAGCATTAACTGGCGAAGAACAACTATCAGCATCATCTTCATGTATGCAGTCAGATTCTGAGATTAGTTATAGTATGTGTAGAGTTTCTGTGGAATCTCGTAGTCATTCATTAGATTCTACCATATCAGTCAAAGCATTTGAAATGACTCGTAAAGTCCGTCGATTTTCCAAACATGTTAAAAAAAAACATAAAAGAAGTAATAAATTGGTGTGCAAACTACCATCATCTCAGAAGGGAAGTGTCACTTCTCAAGATATAAATCGACAAGTAAGTTATAAGTATTAAATACATTGTTATACTTTTGATCCACTAAATCCTCTAATATTCATAATTCTAAATTCTACAGACCATCATAAAGTGTATAGTGTTTCTACAAGTCTTAGGTCTTTATTCAGAGATTTTGAACCTATAACTTTTTTTTTCATAAATACCATTATATTGATAATTAATATATATACATTAGAAAAAAAATACATTAATTATAAAATAATAATAAATTATATTATTACATGGATAATATTATATAATATTTGGATATTATACCTATTCTTATTTACAGGGACATAACACAATAATTTTGCACTTATTCATTTACAACACAGCTTGCTGAAAGGTCAATAAAATACAATTTCAAAATTTTCTTTCTGACCCCCGCTGTTTTATACTATTCTAACTTCTTGCAAACATCTTTTTCAAAGATTTATACTAATATACAAAGGTACTGGCCATTACAAAATCCCTACTAAATCTTAAATTATTTTATAATATATATATTATGATTTTGGTTATCCACTTAATTAGTTATTTTTTTGTGAGTAGTTACCACTGAAGTACTTTTTTTAAAACAAAATTTATTCACCTGTTGTTATTTTCAGTTGACGTTGACATTTCCCGAATTTCAAAATGTGTATTCACAGCCTGACACAGAGTTACAACAAACTGCTGTTCCTAATTTAGAAAGAAGAGCAGCTTCAGCTGGCATTGATGAGAGTCTTAAAGAGCAGATGAAAACACTGAAGACCCTTTCAATATCATCCTTAAGTATGGTTAATACAAAACTGTTACAGATGAGTCTTAAGGGTTTAACCAGTAGTAATCAATCTGAGCAGTTTATACTTGAAGATTTCACTAAATATGACAGAAAAGGGATTTATAAATCAGTTGCTATCGTGGACACAGACACAAACACTGACACGGAAGAAGAAATAAAATCATCCAAAAACTCTGATACAGATTAAGGTTAAAAATAATATTTTCTTACCATGTTTCTTTCTAAGTTAGGAATAACAAAAGTTCCTAAAATTCTGGGAGACTTGCTCAATGTTCAAAAACCAAATGCTTTTACAAATATTTTATATTTCAACTGGGTTATACTTTAGGTTTTATAAAGATAATTTTTGTATAATAATATTTCTTACTAGTTACTATTATTGTGGTCTCCTAAACCTATGTGATTTTAAGATTGATTTATATTTTTACATATTTATATTTTTTATCTTTAAGATTTCAAAATTGAGTAATTTTAAAAATGTATTTTAACTTTTAAGTGTACTGCAACAGCAATACGGAAATAAATATAATTAGTTTTATTATTTAGGTTTTTTTTTATTAATTGATTATAATTTTGGATCTAAGATTATCTTTTGACATATCTAAATTTGTTTTCAAGATCATGTCAGCACTTTTTTGTTAGCTCTAAAATCAAAATTGACTAAATGACAACAAGTTAAAGTATTGATTAAAATTATTGAATTTTTCAACAATCATACTAGAATTTTATGAATTATTATGAAATTCCTTAAAATGAAATTTAAATGATTTATTAATGTCTGCAAACCTACGGATATCAAAGAAATACTTGAAATTTCATAATAATTCATAAAATTTTAGTATTATTGTTGAAAAATTCAATAATTTAAATCGAAACTTTAACTCTTTATTTAGTCAATTTTGATTTTAGAGCTATGGTAAAAAGAAACAAATTTACTAAAAAAAATTTGTTCTATCTGAATTTGGTAATCAAAAGACCTGTTGCCATTAAAAAAAATGTTAGATGTATTGCGCATGTGCACATGGAAAAATCTAAAAATCATTAAGAAATTTGTATTTATGTATTCCCTATCTCCTCCTGAAAATCGAATATTAATCTGATGTCACTGGACAGAATTATTTAGTGTTACTTTTAAAAGGAATCACACTGTATATACAACCATGCTAATTTTTGTAAAATATTTTGATTTGCTTAAAATATTTAAGGTTAATTATAGTTAGAACCTAGTACCTGCCTATCCATTGCAAAAAAATAATATTGTAAACAGGTAAGTCCTGTATAATATAGCGTTAGATGGTTAGTTCTAGTTGGTAATAATTTAAAATTTAAAATATTGTTTGTCCAACGACCAGACTTTATCATTACATTCAATATTCTTAATTGTATAGAATATGAATGTCTGTACAATTTTACTTAATAAGTTACAAATTAAATTGATAAAAATGGTTGAATAGAAAATCTTTTAAATTTGTACAAATAACGCCAACTGAAAAAAAGGGCGGGTAAGTGTATGTCGCTCTGCTGTACAGTAGGTTACAAGTGAGTCACTGTAATGGATTGTGTTAGATTTTTATCCAATGATATAATATCATTGAATAAGAAAAACGATTCTGAGCGAAGACGGTCAGTCAGTCTATAATATCTTACTAAGTCTAAATGTATTTGATGATATTATTGTGAATAAACTAATTAATTTTAGTATTATAGGCATTAGTATTTACTATAGTTGGTTAAATTCATTTTTCTCAAAAAAATTATATTTTAAAATGCCATTGCGTGTATATAAAATATAACAATATATTCTAAAAGTTTCATATACCAACAAATAATATTTTTAAATTATATCAAAATAACTAAAATCATTATTCTTGGTTTAAATATGAAATTTTGTCTAAATTTGAAATTAAAATGTCTGTAAAAAATAAATGTGTTGATATATTTTTTAGATTTTTTGGTTACAGTATGATTTATTTATGAGAATTTTTGTTTTAAATTTTCAACACTTAGTTATAAAAACTGAACATTTTATAATTTTTTAATTACAATGATTTATAATTTCGAGATTTTGACAAATTTTGTCAAAATTCGAACTTTAAATGCTTATAAAAAAAAATCGTGCCTATGTATTTTTAAAATTTTTCAACTGATGTTGTAACAATATATAAGAAAGCTTGTATTAAATTTTCAGACTTTTTGGCCCACCAAATAAAATTTTATTGACAATTATAAAAAAAAAAACTAAAAAAATTGAAAACTAAAAATGTCTGTAAACAGCTCAAAACAAATCAAAATATTTTCAAAATTGAATGGTGTATAGAAAATGAGAATATAAACATTTAGTGAAATTTTCATGCATCTACAATTATTCGTTTTTGAATTACAACCAAATAAGAAAAACGCTACATGAGAAATCGAGTGAATATCCTATGTTGTAAAATTATGAACTTAAAACACTCATAAAAAATTATTTTTAATTGCTTTTAGATATTTTATTTTTGATAAAAGTAGAAAAACTTACGTTAAATCTTGTGTTAAAATTTAAATTCTTAGATTTTAAAAGAAAAATTTTTATGAATTTCTTACTCTAAATAATTTGCAAATTTTCGTCATTTTTACGTATTTTGTCAAAATTTCAACTAAATGCTTAAAAAAAAAAATTGTGACTACAGATTTTTAATATTTTTCATGTGCCTTTGAAACAATATATTAGGAGCATTCTATTAAATTTTCAAGAATTTTTAACGAATAAATAAAATGTTATTGATTTTTAAAAAAAAAAAAACCAAAAAGATTGGAAATTTAAAATGTCTGTAAACAGCTCAAAATAAGTCAAAATATTTTGAAAACGGTATGGTATATAGAAACTGCTTATATAAACATTCAGTAAAAATTTCATGTATTTACCGTCATTTTTTTTAGACTTACACCAAAAACCAAAATCGATTTTATCGAAAATCAATGTTGCGTAAAAATTCCCGTTTTTTCCTTAATTTTCCATTTGTTTTTCACGGTACTTTTGAAAACTACTGGAAAATGTTTACTTTTGACCCCCCAAAGTACCAACTAGATTCACTTTCCTATCAGAAAAGGTACTATTGAAGAAAATCTAAGCACTTTTACTGTCCCAAAACGTGATGACAGACACAAAAAAAAAAAAATAAAAAAAAAAACACACATCATTGTAAAACCAATACATTCATCGCTCCGCTCAGAATCTAAAAAGGGGGTCAAGTGGATGTCGCTCCGCTGTACAGTAGGCTACAAGTAGATCACTGTACTATAATGGATGGTATTAAATTTGAATTCAATGATATAATATAATTTATTGTATAAGAAAAACGATTCTGAGCGGAGACGGTATGTCAGTCTAGGATATTATAAATTATATTGATATTGTTATTATACGGTAGTTGGTAAGTTGAATTAATATTATTCATATTATTTAATTATTAACCTAAAATTATCAGTGATGCTATAAAAATATTATAATATATACTTTTACTCGTTAAAATTGATTTTAATATGTAATTTCGTCCAAATTTGAACTTAAAATGTCTGTAAAAAATAACTGTGTTTAAATATTTTTAGATTTTTTGAATACAGTATGTACTATTTATTAGAATCTTTATTTTAAATTTTCAATCCTTAGTTAAGAAAACTGAACATTTTATAATTGTTTAATTACAATGATTGATAATTTTCGAGATTTTGATAAATTTTGTCAAAATTCGAACTTTAAATGATTATAAAAAAAATGTGTGCCTATGTATTTTTAATATTTTTCAATTGCTATTGTAATAATATATCAGGAGCCTTGTATTAAATTTTCATTATTTTTGGCCCAACAAATAAAATGTAATTGATATTAATAGAAAAAAAAACTAAAAAATTTGAAAACTGAAATCGTCCGTAAAAAGCTGAAAACAGTCAAAATATATTAAAAATTAGATGGTGTATAGAAATAGCTTATATAAACATTCAGTGAAATTTTCATGCATCTACAGTTATTTGTTTTTGAATTGCAACAAAATAAGAAAATCGCTACATGAGAAATCGAGTGAATATCTAATCTTGTAAAAATTTAAACTTAAAATGCTCATAAAAATGTATTATGACTTGCTTATAAACTTTTTTTTATTGATAAAATTAGGCAAACTTATGAGGAATTTTGTATTACATTTTCAAACCTTAGATATAAAAAGAAAAATTTTTTATGAATTTCTAACTCAAAATAAATTGCACATTTTCGTCATTTTTACGTATTTTGTCAAAATTTGAACTTTGATTACCTATAAAAAAAATTGTGACTACGGATTTTTAATATTTTTCATCTGCCTTTGAAACTATATATTAGAAGCCTACTATTAAATTTTCAAGATTTTTTACCCAACAAATAAAATTTTATTGACATTTATAGAAAAAAAAACTAAAAAATTTGGAAACTTAAAGTGTCCGTTAACAGCTCAAAATAAGACAGAATATTTTGAAAATGATATGGTGTGTAGAAAATGCTTATATAAACATTCGGTCAAAATTTCATGTCTCTACGGTCATTTCTTTTAGAGTTATACCAAAACCAAAATCGATTTTGTCGAAAATTGGTTTTCCGTAAAAATTCCCGTTTTTCCCATAATTTTTCATTTGTTTTTCCAGGCGCTCTTGAAAACTACTGGGAAATTTTGACTTTTGACCCCCCAAAGTACCAACTAGATTCACTTTCCTATCAGAAAAGGTACTATTG
Organism: Nasonovia ribisnigri; assembly: GCA_027563435.1. NCBI lineage: Eukaryota > Metazoa > Arthropoda > Insecta > Hemiptera > Aphididae > Nasonovia > Nasonovia ribisnigri. The sequence continues at coordinate 29,548 of JANEHU010004618.1, read as the reverse complement.
AAGAAAATCTAAGCACTTTTACTGTCCCAAAACGTGATGACAGACACAAAAAAAAAAAAATAAAAAAATAAAACACACATCATTGTAAAACCAATACATTCATCGCTCCGCTCAGAATCTAAAAAAACACACATCATTGTAAAACCAATACATTCATCGCCGCTCCGCTCAGAATCTAAAAATATATCATATAAATTTTAAAGGTATTAAATAATTATAAAATTTGTATGTGGGAGAGATTTGGTGAGGTACCTATACGTAGTTTTTTAAGAATTTTTACAAGATTTTCAGTTTTATTGACCAGCGATCTCAAGTACAATGTTTTGCCATACCGGTGTATCATACACAGGGACGAATTTAAGTTGAATCTTAAAGCTTTTTACGAATATTAACATAAATCTGAAATTTCAATAAAATAATTGTAAAAATATAAAACTCAGATTTAAGTAATTTAAATTCTGGAGGCCGGACTCGAACTAGTACGACACCAGCACTTACTGCAGGTACCTTTTATTATATACAGTGTACTCTCGATTATCTGCGAGCGGACTATCCGCCATCTTCCACGGAATCATCTACATACCTATATGTATACAAAAATATATATGTACATACATATATTTACATTATAAATAATTATAGGTTTAATTGGGTGATAATTTGTGATAGCCAATTACTCGACAATGACGTAAAATACGTATGACCCTGTGCGACAAAACGTTAAAAAACTTCAATCACAAGTTAAAAAGAAGAGTTTTGAAACGACGAAACAATAACTTGTGAATGAACGGTGGGAGGGGGGTGTTGTACAAACCCCTCACCAACCTCCATGGTATTTTTTTACTATATTATGTATAGTCGTATCCTCGTGTAGATGAATAAAATAAAAAATTTTAGATTCTGAGCGGAGCAATGAATGTATTGATTTTACAATGATGTGTGTTTTTTTTATTTTTATTTTTGTGTCTGTCATCACCTTTTAGGACAGTAAAAATGCTTCGATTTTCTTCAATAGTACCTTTTCTGATAGGAAAGTGAATCTAGTTGATACTTTGGATGTCAAAAGTTAAAATTTCCCAGTAGTTTTCATGAGCGCCGTGAAAAACAAATGAAAAATTAAGGAAAAAACGGGAATTTTTACGGAAAACCAATTTTCGACAAAATCGATTTTGGTTTTTGGTATAAGTATAACTCTAAAATAAATGACCGTAGAGACATAAAATTTTGACCGAATGTTTATATAAGCATTTTCTGCACACCATAGCATTTTCAAAATATTCTGACTTATTTTGAGCTGATAACGGACATTTTCAGTTTCCAATTTTTTTAGTTTTTTTTTCTATAAATGTCAATAGAATTGTATTTATTGGGTAAAAAATCTTGAAAATTTAATAGTAGTCTTCTAATATATAGTTTCAAAGGCAAATGAAAAATATTAAAAATCTGTAGTCACAATTTTTTTTTATAGGTAATCAAAGTTCAAATTTTGACAAAATACGTAAAAATAACGAAAATGTTCAATTTATTTTGAGTTAGTAATTCATAAAAATTTTTCTTTTTAAATCTAAGGTTTGAAAATGTGATACAAGAATCCTTATAAGTTTGTCTAATTTTATCAATGAAAAAATGTTTATAAGCAAGTCAATATAAATTTTTATGAGCATTTTAAGTTCAAATTTGTACAAGATTAGATAGTCACTCGATTTCTCATGTAGTGATTTTCTTATTTTGTTGCAATTCAAAAACAAATAACTGTAGATGCATGAAAATTTCACTGAATGTTTATATTTGCATTTTCTATACACCATCTAATTTTGAATATATTTTGACTGTTTTTCAGCTTTTTACGGACGATTTCAGTTTTCAAATTTTTTAGTTTTTTTTTCTATTAATATCAATTACATTTTATTTGTTGGGCCAAAAATAATGAAAATTTAATACAAGGCTCCTGATATATTATTACAATAGCAATTGAAAAATATTAAAAATACATAGGCACACATTTTTTTTATAAGCATTTAAAGTTCGAATTTTGACAAAGTTTATCAAAATCTCGAAAATTATCAATCATTGCAATTAAATAATTATAAAATGGTCAGTTTTTATAACAAAGGATTGAAAATTTAAAGCAAAGGTTCTAATAAATAGTACATACTGTAATCAAAAAATCTAAAAATATATAAACACAGTTATTTTTTACAGACATTTTACGTTCAAATTTGGACGAAATTACATATTAAAATCAATTTTAACGAGTAAAAGTATATATTATAATATTTTTCAAGCATCACTGATAATTTTAGGTTAATAATTAAATAATATGAATAATATTAATTCAACTTAGCAGCTACCGTAAAATAACAATATCAATATAATTTAAAATATCCTAGACTGACATACCGTCTCCGCTCAGAATCGTTTTTCGTATACAATGATATTATATCATTGAATTCAAATTTAATACCATCCATTATACAGTGATCTACTTGTAACCTACTGTACAGCAGAGCGACATCCACTTGACTCTTTTTTTTTTTATTTAATTTAATAATATAGGTAGTATTTATTTATTTTTTCCTATGGCGCTATTTCGGGGAGTAGGCTCAGCGGGGGGCCAAGTTCGAACATCTATTGCCCTATTGGACACCCGTAGGGTTCTGCCATGGGGAGGGGGGGATGACGGCCTCGCCACCTTGCTTACCGCCCAACTGCTTGTTGACAGCCCACTTGCCCACTGCCCGGAGAGCGATGCCGCCTGAGGCCCGGGGATTCGAACCAGGGACTGTGCGCGTTTGAAGTTTTGAACCAGCGCCATAGTCCGCTCGGCCTCTCCGTCCCCCATATTATACTATATAGTAACCATAGGATGTACATCGTTTATAGGGGTATAATATTATTAATAATTGATAATATCTTTGTACGCTGCTACACCCTCGTCTGCAGCTGTGTAATATGCGACGAGCGCGTTAGCTTGTTAGCTATTTACCATAAATCAATACCACCGCAAATTCGAAACGGCAACAAGTCGTTAAGAAAAAAAAATTGAAAATCGTGAGGGGTCGGTAAAGTGCATTTATTCATAAGTTCGTATAGTTACTAGTTTAATAGCTTAAAGTTAGTTTTTGAAAATTTCATAAAAAATAACAATATATTATGCGATAGCGAAAGGTTAGGTCGAAGATTATAATTATTGTTTGAATAACAACAGAAAAATCAAAAACCTTTATTTGATTTATACCGCTCTAAGAGCACAGAAGTGAGGACAATCACAACAAAAAAACATCAATATAAAACCATTAACCAATACCTTCAATCTCTGGGCTCAGAACCTAAAATATTATCAAACACCAATTAATGGTAAAAGTTAAAAATCTTATTTAGCGATAGCCTATTTGTAACTCGATTATCATAATATAGGTATAATAATTTTGTTGAACTCGACTGTTTCGTTTATCATAAATATTAAAATATAACACTACTTCAACTTCGAGAAGACCTTTGCTACCAATAATGAATACATATAATTTATCTGGATTGTAGATAATTATAAAGTATAAACCAATTATTATCTATTAATCGCATAACAATTTACAAATCAAGTTTTGTTCACCACATCGTATTAACAAAATGTATTTTAAATTAAAACAGCAAACACTTGTGAAATGTTATAGCTTATATTTTATAAATACTAAGTTATAAGTTATACGTTAACGACCGTATACGTATATGTATAGTAATCGGTATAGCACTTATGAATGGAAATATTTTACGATTGAACAAACTTATGTTGATTATACCTATATTTATACTTATAATACGACTTTACGTGTAACAACTAATTATTATTCATTAAAATTTACTAAAATTAGAACCTTAGTACCTTACGTTAATCATTATTCACTCCATTGATGTCGATTATCCGTATCAAATTCCACGGCCCAAGGAACACTATAGAACTTACTACCACGATTTAAGTTATACCTTAGTATACCTATCCTTACCTATACTATCCTTAGTATACCTTAGTAGGTATATCTAAAATCGTGCTTACTACTTAGAACGCTCAACAGATGAAATATTCAAATATAATGTATTTCTTGTTCATCACGAGCCACGACTGACATGTGTTGTTCATATTTGCATGGGTTGATAACAAAACGATTTAATTGATAAATAAATGATAAGAAACTCTAAATCACGGGTTTGAAGAACATCTTGACGCCGCAATAAAAATAATATTATGCTATTACGATGCGGCAGAAAACTGAACGTTTTTTGAATTAATGTACCTCTTGAAATTTTTTTGTTTTATTTTAGAATCAAATAATCTTCTTGTATCTGTTTATTAAATGAGATTGTTACGTGTTTCAACCTACCATTGTTTGAGGTAAGTCAAATGTTCCCACACAGAAATTGATAAATGAGCTACAAAAAGATTCTTATCTTATTGATCACACCTCTTCTATAATTCTATTATATAACAGCCCAATACCGATCAATAATGGTGGACCAGTGTAAACTATTCCATTGAGTTAATATTTGTTTAAAATTAAATTTTTATTTTTTACTTATAAACCATAATTTGACAAAAGGTAAATAAATATTTTTTTTTCTGTTTAGTTCACCAGTTGCTTAATAATGGCATTAGATTTGAATCAAATACCAGCCTTGCCAGCAAAAACTTCATTCGTTTTACACCTCATATTGATTACTTGGTAAGTATGAATTTATTACAAAAATATAATTTTTACTCCTGCCTAAAGTATATTTCTTATGTTGTAGGGGTGTTCAAGGACGATGGAGTCCAGACTCTTATATTTTTTACAATATAATGTACTTGGGCTGCGTGCTGTGGGCAATGCATCAAACAGAAAATGAAAAACCAGCACAGCTAGTAAGTATTTGATTAATTTTATAGCAACAAATTTTGCAATTAAATTTTTCACAAATCACGGTATTATGTTACAACTAAATAGTTACTGATGCTAATAATAAAAATAGAAATATAATTTGAATGTATAAAACATTAGTAATATTATTATTAAAAATGAAATTTGACTAAATTAAAGTATCAACTGTATTACCTATATTGGTCATTTTAATTTTATTTATCTGCCTATAATATAAATTGTTATATAAAAAACCAAATTTTTATATAACATTATATTTTTATAATATCATATATTTTTTTGTATACATTTACAGCAACGTGTACGATCAATACTCATATTCTTTATAAAATGAATGCTCCAAAACTTTCATGTAGTACTTTTATTGATAGAACAATTTATCTAGCTGATAGTTTGAAGATTTTCTTTATTGTTAATCTATTTATTTGAAAGAGCTGAAAACTATCAATATTTTTAAATTATATATCAACAAGCTTTGTTTTTACTGAGTTCTGCTCAGAATTGTTTTTCAAATAATTAAATAATCAAATATGATGATTTATAATTAATTATTATTAAATTAAATATTATATAATTCATAACATATCACTTACTTTGACATGGTAAGTGAAGCCATACAAGTCTTAAAACCTGGTATCTATATTTTGTATTGTAAACCAATTGTCTAGTTCAGTTTTATTTAATTAAACTTACCTTACCGTTGCATCATAAGTCTACACTTTATTACCTCTATATTATACATTTTTTTCATTTACATTTTCTTATTTATTATGTATGTTTATATTTTCAGGCTATTTCTGTAAACCTTGCAACAGTATGTTTAGATATTGTTACTATTTATTGTTATTTTCCATCCTCATTTTGTAAGTAAATGATTATGATCAGTAAATTAAGGTACTAATAATTAAAGTTATTTTTTTTTTTTTGATAGGGTTGTCAGAAATTTTCAGTGTAATTTGTGCCATGGCAAATTTGGTCCTGCGTTTTGTAACACTGTCAATTCTTAGTCGAATGTGTATAGACAGCAGTAATGGAGTCTCTGATGGTATACCACCTCCCCTACAAAATTATATAAGTAAGAAATGTTCTTACAGTATTGTTTCAAAATGTATTTTCTACGTTATTAATAAAAAAATATGCTTTTTTAAGGTAGAGGAACTGCTAACCCACAATCATATGAAGACATTGATCAGAGCCCACAACAACAACAACAACCAAGCAATGCCCCTTTTTTTACACCATACCGTTAAAGACTACAAAATTATTCTAATACAATTTATATTATGTTCATTAATTTAACATGATGTTTGAAAACAATACAGTAAAAAGTCTCATTATTGTGTCATAACTTAAATTGTTGTTGTAAATTAGTTATTTTACTAAAAAAAAACAAATTATTTTTTTTAATTGTAATTTATAAATTTATAAAAAAATATTTTATGATATAAAAATGTATATTTTAAGTATAAAAAGTAATCAAATTATTCTTAATTAAGTAATATATATTTGATACTGTGCTAAATTGCATAATTTAATAGATTTGCTTGTAATATGAAACAATATCAATTCTCTGGTCCTTAAAATGTCCTATAAATTCTAAATTGATTCTTTTGAGCATCACCTTCAAACAAAAAACTAAAACATATTAATATTATTGTTTAAAATATTAAAAAGGAATAAAATCTGATTCTTAGCTAAGTGCACATGTTGCATTTCAAAAATATGTTTGAAAAAAGTGGCACTGACATAATTTTTAGTCTTAGTAACCAACATTACAAATTCAATAAAAATAAATTTAATTGTTGCATTCTGTCTAACTTGAAGAGATGTTTCAACTGTTGAGAATGGCTACAAGCCTACATACATTAATTTAAATAAATAAAGAGCAACCCTTTAAAATATGTAATTTATTATTTATGACATTTTCAAAAACCATTTAGAAATAGAATATTAAGTTTTTGTTTTAAATTTAAGTCCAGTTTAGTTTAATGATAAAGATGAAAATCTCATTATGCCTTGTAAGTTAAAAAGAGTAAAAGTAAGTTTTAATACACCAAATGTATAAATAAATTATTCTATTTTATTTTGTATAGCTCTTATTTTCTGTATTAGAATACTTACATTAAAATACTATAAGTATGCTTGCCATCCGTGAAATAACAGTGCTAAGTTATTCGGGTCTCTGGCCTTTTGTATTAGTAAATTAACCTGCCCATTAATACTGGCTGCAGCGGTTTCAGCTTGTTCCATTCCACATAATTTAACACGTACTCTGTTTAGTGATCTTTTGGCTAATTTATTTACTTCAAATGCTGAAATTTATGATTAATAGAAATCAGTAACTGATTAATACTCTTTTATATTTTTACTCACTATCGTTAATGATAGAATTTTTTTTTGTTGATTGATTTTGAAGTTGTAAAGCTTTTTTTCCTGTTAATGCCCATTGATGACATGGGTCGTGTAATAAGACTTCGACAACTGTGACAATAACATCTTGGTTTTGGCGTAAAACAGACATAGTTTTTTCACAACACCTATTTTATAAACATATATAGATATGATACTTAGTAAATAATAAAAATAATTCTAAAATGTATTCATTATTCTTACTTTCGAAAAGTTCCTTCTATGCCACAGATGCCCATACCATCAACAATATCTCTTGACAGTCTAAATGGAACAGTTTCTGGTGTAGGTAATACTGTTCCTTGTTCAAATGCAACACCTAAATTACAATGATAATATGAATACCTAGTCATTATTATTCTAACTCATAATTTCATAGAAAAATATTTAAAGTTTTTAAGCATACCAAAATCAATATGAATGAGTTCCGCAGTAATGTTGTCAATCAATATGTTTTGAAAATGACGGTCACCTAGGCCTAATATGTATCCTACCATTGAAGTAGTAGCAACGCTTCACAAATAAAATAAGTTGTGTTATTACTTATTAGATATCAGATAGCTCAATTGTAATTTTAAAATAAACTATTACTGAGCTATAAGCAACAAGATAGATAAGAATACTGGAACGCGTACTAGATACCAAAAAACTATTAGCTGGCTAAAATGTTCCTACTATACAGTGTTTGGGATAGCATTAATCGTAGGCTGTAGTGACATGACCGCTTGTTTTTTCTACATTGCAGTTAAAGAGGGTATGCCCTCCAGTATTCTTATCTAACTAAATGGTAATTAGTGCATACTACAGTATTACAATTATAATACATTTTAAGCCATGTTTCTTACCTATGTATATAGGCTTGCCTTCTTTCAAACCAAATTGATGGTGATAAGAATTTCTCAAAGAAGTAATATCGAAATACTGGTTTTAATTTCTGACAAATTTCCAAATATGTTTTTTGTTTATTTAATTCACTAAATCTTTGTACCTGAGATAACTGTAACAATAAAATGTTTGCATATAAATACATGTTATAGTACTGAATAAATATAATTACAGAAAAATAAAAGTACAGTAAACAATTTGTTAGCTAATTTTGAACAAAATATAAGTGTAACATTCCATTCAGCCATTAATATTCAATCATTCAGTAGGAGGAAAAACAAAAGAAAATATGTATAAATATGTTTGTGATTTATTTAGTATCTTTTATTAACAATAAAAAAAACACTACATAATATTATGTAGTTTCCTACATTATTTATGATCATTTAATTCAAATGCTCATAATTTGTTTCTGTTAAGTTTGTTATACTTCGTTCCAAAAGAGAATACACCAGATACTGACCAGTTCTGAGCACTTTATCCCCCTTCCACCGGCCACTACCTATGCTATGATAAGGAAGATGCGTACCACCGGATGAAAACCTATCACTGCCAGGTGTATTCTTTTTTGGAACGAAGTATAGTAAAATAGAGACAACACACGAGAGTACGATGTTCTCTTAAACTTATAGCAATAATTATATATTGTAGGTAGAATTCAGGAGGTCAAAGAAATTAACTTAATGATACTATCATTATTAGGGCACAAATTTTGTTATATTTGCAACTTTTCTTCTATTATTCTAATTAATTGCTAAGTAAGTTTTAAATGATTTTATGTAAGCTCGAATTAAAATCTAGAATTTTTAAGCTCAAATTTTCATAATTTTGTTTAAGTTATTTTATTTTGATTTATTTATTGACTTAGAATTCAAGAACGTTTGAATAAGAAAATTTAAAATAAAATGAAAGATATTTTTAATCAAACTGTAATATTAAAAAAAAATATTTATAATAAAATATTATTATTTATAGTGTGATTTTTAAATTTTTAAGAGCAATACAGTAATCATTTTTACTAGTTTTTAATCTTATAAAATTTTTGTTTTACAAACACATACAACATATTTACTATTAATAGACAAATATTTATATAAAATATAATATATAATCAATAATTCAATTATTTGTAATTCATCATACATACTCTAAGTTTATTTCTAGCCTCTGCTGGTGCCATGTCTTCTGGCCTATATTTTTGATGGGCACCTGTAATCGAATCTGTTCCTATTAAATATTGTCCAATAGACATAGTATTATCACACCATTCAGCAATTCCACTCTGTTGTGAAAATGGGATCACCTATAAATTAAAAACAATTGGAAAAAGTCTTAATCAAAGCAATATTATATAATACTTTATAAGTTCTTATGGTCAATTTCCTCTTAGCTGTAGATTTATTAGAATTTAGTAATTCATTCATTAATACAAATACTTGTTGCATAGTCGCATCTTGATGCATGTCTTCTTTACCCTGAAACATTATTATACATTTTTTTGTTTCAAAAATATAATTATTGAAATATATAAATAGGTATTTACTTCACCTTTAATAAAAGCGATCTTAGAATGCCATCAGAACACAAACAATCAATTTTTTTTGGTTCATGTACTCCACCACAATTTAAGAATTCATTTTCAAATCTAACAATACCTGTAATCATAAAGTAATATATTTCAAGACAAATTCTAATAGATTACCCTGTATTAACTATTTAACTATACAATTTTGATGGTAAGTATTATACTTAAAGTATACTAGGTATAAGATTAACTAATATCAAAATAATAATATATAACCTAAAATTGAATTGTGCCTACATAAGGTCGGACAAGTGTCAATAGCTTTTCCACAACATATTGTTACTTTTGGTTATAAAGCTGAGATGCAATTCATTAATCATGTTGGTAGAGTTTTTGTGAATATGTGCTTCCATAGCAAAAGAATACCAGTTACCATTGTTTTATGTAGACTGAACAAACCAAACACTTCAATGATGATTTCAAACTTTTGTCCCTCCTCCACACAATTAAAATGGAAGAGCCTCATAAATCCAAAACAATAACCCAGACAGCAACTAAGTAACATTGATATTATAGTAACATTATAACTGGATTACATTTACAATATTTACGATATAATGTTATTGTATTATTATTAAGAAGTTATATTTCGAATATTATACAGAGAATATTTTCTTAATGTTACAGCTTTGTTGAGTGTATAACATTATCCTGATAATAATCTTAAACTATTTTACTAACATTAAAAAAGTACCTTAATATAATATTATTTTCATAACATTTTTTACATATTGCTCTTTATTAATTTTCCAACATTAAAGAATTAATTTTGTAAGAACGTTTTTAGAACACCAGCTGCCATCTCACGCACTGCTTCGTTGCCCGTATTAATAATATATAACAATACTCTTAAAAATTGATTATATAGTTCAACTACTTTCGGGTGTAATTTGCCGCAATATACATGCAACTCGGCCACCGGATTGGCTCCGTCAGATCGCGGAAAATAAACGACAAATAGTGTATACCTATATATTGTATGTAATTAATTATACTAAATTATAATATACAAAATTGAATATAGGATATTATGTATAAATAATATACCAGCTATATACATTCTGGTTAAACAATAATATAATTATTCGTTGCGTTATAGTTTACACAACCTTACAATAAACGATACAATAAATCACTAAATGGTCGAGATTTTAACAGTGTTTATCAAGTAATTGTAGCAGGTTCCGCAATAGCTGGTTAAAGGGCGTTTGGTATAAATATTGTAGGATTCGACAAACAAATATATGAAACACTAAATAGTATTGTATTTTAATAGGTATAAAGTTCAGCTTCAGCAGGTGCAAAAGCACATCTTTGCACCGGCTACATAATACCAGGGGGTGCAAGTGCACCGTCGTGTACCACCATAATTACGCCACTGGTTGTCCTGTCTATAAGTTAAATGCCTTGCACTTATCATTGTTGCCCGTAAGAAATGCCACCATCACTTGTAAATGCAATCTATCTCTTAATCCAGGTCTATGCAGGGGACATGGATACGTGTCTGAGGGACATATATGTTATCATAAAAAAAAGAAAATAGTAAATAATATTAACTATTAATATTATTTATTTAATTATACCTATAATAACTAGTAGTAATGTAGAATAGGTATAATTAATATATTTAGATATGCGTGTGATGCTGATGATAACAATAATAATATATCTTATTATATTTTGCGAAAAAATATCGTGAAGCCGTGGTCGTGGTGTATCCATAATATATAGTTCACAATGTTTAAAGTTTACACACATGCGCACGCTGCACGCATATTTAGAGGATTTATATAGCCGTAGATATTGCACACTATAATAATATGTTGGCTATTTTTTAGGTGTGTTACTATAACTACTTGCAGTATACTGTATACCAAATATTACCAAATACGCAATAATAGCTGTTTTAGGCTTGTACTTGTACCAAATTAATAAGTCTATAGTATATTAGTATACAGTCAACCGCTTTCAAGCATATGCATAGTCGCGTACAATTTATGTCGATACAGACTTAGCCGCCGGAACATTCGAACTTTGCTGCTATGTGATAGGTGGCATACGCTGATATTCGGCAACCGACATAGTACATAACTCGTTGTGGACGGCCGCCACCGTGTGTCCGTGTATACAGATTTATACTATTCACTTCACATACAGCGTGTGGTTTTACCCATAGATATTATTATAATATATGACGATCGAGTGTTCGACGGTTGTAACGGTGTGGTGGTTGCGGGGCGGAGGGGGTTCTAGATTGTTCTAGAATTGTCACTATAGCTATATTTCAGACTTTAAAATAGACATCGATAAGGAAAACAACAAATCACCCATCCCCCTGCCGCATCTAAGCCATCCAATCCAATGATTATGTAATTTTGATTACCATCGCCGACCGCCGCGCCCGGGAGTAATCAACATTTTTGGTCACTTTGATCGCAGTCGCAAACGGTTTTAACGGTTACGCGTAAGTGCGTAAGTGCGTAACGTATAACGTTGTACATTTGTAGGTAAGACTGTATGTAAGTTGTATGTAAGTACTTGTATGTAAGTTTTAACGACACAACATAACGACTGTATAATTATTATTATTATGCCGCAAACGCCTATAGTGTGAGTGCGTGACAATTTTTTTCATAGGTTTGCATTAATTTACGGTGGTTTTGTGCGGTACTTTTTTGTTTTTAGTTTTAACTTAAATACCTAGTTTAATCTGCAGTATCCTGGCTGGACGCTGGAGTGAAATTTCAACGTAAGTATCTTCAATATATTATTCAAAATATACTTAATTATAATAATATATAGTACCTGATATTAACTACCTATTATATTTTGCAATATGCATTATTTAGACACCGTACCTATTTAAAGAAATCTTTTCGTATAAATGTAGGTACCACTCATTTGTTTTAAAATCTTAGAATAAAAAAAGTAGCTAATAGGTTTATAACCCGTACCCATTAGTATATAATAGTTATTAAAGTTAATTAATTGTCTATAATCTAGCTTTTGGAAAAAGAACAAATTTTATTATACATAGGTAGGTAACACATTATTGATATTGTACATAATATTTGCTTTAATAATTAGGTATAATACCCGTTCAGTCCAAATAATATTATAGTGTTGGTTTATGGTTACAAATTTACCATTATAGTACCTATAGGGCCGCGGGGGTAATGGTATATGGTTAAACTCAGAGTTAAACTTAACGTTAACATAATATAAAAGTGGTTAGGTACTTAATTATTTATTTAGTTATATACCTATCTAATAGCATTAATAATGGGTAGATATTAGGTAGGTAAGTATTGGTAAGTATGTTAATTTTGACTACCTATATTAATTTGCATGCTTATAGACCAATAAACAGGAGAAAAATAAATTGTATATTTCTGCTGCTCAATTTTAATTTTGAATACTGTTTAGTTTGTATGCTTCTGGACACAACTGGTTTAAAAATGTTCAAGTTTTCTTTTATCAATCAATTACCTAAATAATTATAATAACATCATGATATATCTTACTAGGTACTATAATTACTTCTTATTTAATATATACCTTGTTCTTATAGTAATTTCTGAGGTTATTTCAAGACCAATATTTAGATGAAGTACCTACACCAACAGTTTAGATTTTACTAACGTTAAATATATTTAATTTATTATATCTTGATCATCGCTCTTTTGTAAATGTTTTAAAGTTGAACTTTACCTAAATAATATACCTATAGAATATTTAAATTGATGAAATGCTAATTGAGTAGGTACCTAGCTACTTATTAATGTTCACAAACTCTTATTTTAATTTTGTCAATGTATACCTAGGTATCTAATTAAGTTTACCTGATAATTGTACAAAAACATTAGATAGCTTAACTCTTTTAAAATAGGTATTTATTATATTATAAATAATTTATACTGTAATACTATTACATATAATTATATAAAGTACATAAAGTATTTTGTAATATTATAATAATTAATACACCTATATTAAAATATTTGAGCTAATCTTAGGGGGTATCTAATATTGTTGAACATTTAGGTATATTATTAGGTAACCTATTACAAACTTAAATTTTGATTTTTTTTACTGAAACTACCATACATACCATACTTACCATACATTAATAGATAGCAAAAAGTTACAATAATAAATGTTACCTATACCTCATTAAAAATAGTTTTCTATTTATTATTTCTACTAATTAAATATCCCGTTAAATTCTTATTTTAGTTTTAGTATATAATATCATATTATTCACATTACCTAATTAATAGATATTGGCATAAAATATTGTATTATTAGCTATATGGGTTATTATTATATACTCTTTTTTTGTCATCAATTTAAAATTTTTTTTCTTAGATAAATATAAAATGATTAAAAGTCAACGATCAAAAAGAAGAAAAATAAAACATGAATTAAATTATACAAGTCAATCTCTTTTTTTTAATCATGCCTCTCAATCAGAAAATAATCTAAATTCAGTTCCTTGCAATTTGTCCGCTGACAATGGAAGTCCGTCTCATCCAACTACATCTAAAGAAACAATTATTAAGCTATCAGAAAAAACTTCAACAATAACAACTTCAGATACTTCTTTCATGCCTATTAATGACAAAAATATATCTTCAGAAAATGATTCAGAAAATGCTAAATTATTTTCAAATGAAGTTAATTTACATGTAAATTCTACATCTGCAGAATTTTCAATAAAAAAGTTTTTAGTTCATTGGGCTACTGAACACAATGTTACTCATGTTGCTCTTAATGGACTATTAAAAGGTTTGAAAAATCATGATTGTTTTACTGAACTTCCTGTTGATAGCAGAACCTTACTAGGTACTCCAAAAAATATGTGTAGTAACATTCGTAATGTAAAACCAGGTATATATTATCATTTTGGTTTGGCTGCAGGTATTCGTAGATTTATTCCAAAAAATATAACAGATGTTAAAGTATCAATAGGCATTGATGGATTACCATTATCGAAGAGCAGTAATGGCCAGTTTTGGCCAATTTTAGCATCTTTAATTGTTGATTCTCATTTGCCCAAAAAAGTTTTTCCTGTTGGAATTTACTATGGGTTTGAAAAACCAAAGGATAGTGATGATTTTCTTTTTGACTTTATAAATGAAACAAATGAACTTATTATGAATGGAATGGTTGTAAATCAATTAAAAATATCTGTTTCAATTCATGTTTTCTGTTGCGATGCCCCCGCAAAATCTTTCATTCTGAAAATAAAAGGGCATTCTGGATTTTCTTCTTGTACACGGTGCACTATTGAAGGGGAATATTTAAATAACAGAGTTTGCTTTCCATATTCCCATTTAAAACCAACAGAAAGAAGTCATCAAGCTTATTTATCAAAAATAGATGAAGATTATCATACTTCTAATCAACCGCTTACACGTCTTATTGAATTACCAGGTTTTGATTCTGTTAAATCGTTTTCTCTTGACTACATGCACCTTGTATGTCTTGGTGTCATGAAAAAGTTATTAGTTCTTTGGGTTAAAGGACCATTAAATGTTCGCCTTCCTTATAAAAAAATTAGTGAGTTATCTACTAGTTTATTAAGCTTAAAACCATTTATTTCATCTGATTTTGTTAGAAATGTAAGAGGAATTCAAGATTTAAGCCGTTGGAAAGCGACAGAATTTCGATTATTTTTAATTTATTTGGGAACAACTGTATTGAAAAATATTTTAAGACTTGATTGTTATGTACATTTCATGTCATTAAATATTTCAATGTTAATATTACTAAGTCCAGATCGTGGTCATATGTTAGATTATGCAAGACAGCTTCTTGATTATTTTGTTAAACAATTTGAAGTATTATATGGTAAACACTATGTGTCACATAACATTCACGGGCTTCTACATATATGTGATGATTATGAATTATATGGGCCACTTGATAATTGTAGTACATTTAATTTTGAAAACTACATGAAGGAATTAAAATCATTACTAAGAAAACACGAAAAACCTTTGCATCAAATAATAAATCGAAATATTGAGAAACATAATAATGATACAACTGGATTTAATGATGAAATGAAAAACTTATCTATTAATATTAATCGGAATTATGATAAACCATTGTTAAAACAAGAACACACAAATGGTCCTACTATGGAAATGATTACAGGACTTCAATATTATGTTATGTGCTTTAATAATATTAATATTAAAATAAAATATGATAAAGATAGTTATATTCTAACCAATGATCAACAAATAGTGAAATGCTTAAATATTATAGCACAAAATAATGGCGAGACTGTTATCGTTGGAAAGCATTTTAAATTTAAATCAGCATTTTTTGATGATCCAATTGATTCAACTATACTTGATATATTTATAGTAAAAAATATTGCAAAGAAAATAAATTATTGGCCAATCACAAGTATAAAAAAAAAAATGATGATATTAAATAATAATAATAATGGGCAGCTTGTAGCTATGCCTATTATTCATACGTCCAATTAAATATATCAGATCATTTTGTCTCAATAATGGCCCATTCAGGTTATTAGATATTGATTAAATAAACTTTTATATAATTATACTTCAAATGAAAAAATAAACCGTTTCGCTCAGATATAACATAAATTAGGTGCCTGCATCACAGTGACCTTATTACTGAATCAAGAGGTAATGACTACATAATATATAATATTATATTTGTTTTTATATTTATTTCAGCTGATGGCTTTCTGGGACGTTGTACATTTTTTAAATGACAACAGTGTTGAGGCAGTTCCACATATATGGTTTAAAAACAAGACATGTGCTTGGCCTAAAGATCCAAAACAGATTAAAAAATTCATAGAAAAGCGTAAAATACCAAATGAGAAAGAATTTATATTTTATCCAGCCAGAAAATTTAAAGACAAAAGTTATGGTATAATATAATATTGTTATTTTTAATGTTTTAATTTATATTGATTTTTGTAATTCATTTTTTCTTTTAATTCTTCAAACATTTCAGAAAGTTTATCAGAAGCTAGATCAAAGTCAATTAAAGCAGTACATAATTCTGATTTATCCACCACAGAAGACGATAGAGTCAAAAATAAACGATTAAGAAGACGAAAATGTTTAAGTATATCTCCTAACTTGAAAAAAAAAATATCAAAGTCATCACATAACATAACAGATACCTTTCCACCAAGATACAGACTGAACAAAGGTACCTAAAGAAATACTATTTTTATATATTTTAATTGTATAATTTAAATATTAATCCTATTATTAATAATCATTTAATTGATTTTATGTGTACTTCATACCATTTTTTTTTATCAATGTTTATCAGGTACCTAACTTTTTTGTTCAGGTATTCCACGCCTATAATTATTATTGTTGTTATAATTTTTTATTATTGCCTTAAAATAATATGTATACATTTTTTTAGAGCATGTTACTCCAGAAAAATCTGAACTTAAAGTTAAAGATTATGAAGATAACAGTGGAGATGATTCTGACAAAGATTCAACTTGGAAACCTAAAACTAACTCCGTATTTGATAAAAGTAATTTAAATAATTTATTATATTTAATCATTAATACATTTAAAAAATCTATTTTAGAGTATTACGAGTATTATTGATTATTAAATACACGCTATGTAATTTTCAGTCTCTGACAACGATGATAGCGAAGATGATTCTGCTGGAATAAAGTACTTGCCTCCAGGGGAAAAATTTAGTTATATACGTTATGGCAGTAATTCAGAATTAATAAGCTCTCCTGCAAGTGACAATATTAAAATTGTATCTGATACAAATAAAATAAACACAAGTGATCATGAAATTCAATTCATCAATTCTTCTAATGGCAAATGGAGTGTGGAAAAAGACGATGATACATCTATGATTTTTCAAAAAAGTATTGATGGTAATAGTATGCGTATAAAAAGAATATTATTTGCAAATGACGAAGACAATAACAGTAAGAAATCAGGTATAGATTTGAAAATAAATTTCTTATTATTTCACTATTTAAAACAACATTTAAATTGTTAGATTCTACAAGCAATTTAAAAGAAAAACTTGATTCAGGAAACAGTGTCATTAATGATAATAATTCTATACGGCTTAAAGAAACAGATAGTAAGTTTACTTATCTTATTAATTTAATATATAATACATCACAATATATAATAATTATAGTTTGGTTGTTATAATGCAATCAATAGAATCGTATAATTAAAATTTAGATTAATTAACACTGTTATTGATAATTGGTTAGTTAATTTATTGGTTATAAAATAACTTAAACAACAAAAGTATTTATAATTCCCCATATGTTTGAATTATATTTGACAGTATGGATAGAAATTTTTTTCTGAGGTTAAATTTCAAACGGTTAGATCATTGTCATGACCCATGGTCACTTATTAACAAAAACATATTATTTATGATTTATAGAGTTTCTTTGTAGAGGTAAAATATCAAGCAGCGTACTACTATTGGGTGGGGGGGGGGGGTAGTACATTTTATTTTATATTCTTTTATGCTAGTCATACTCAAACTGTTATGTAAAAATTATTGAATAGATTTTGATGGACAGCTAAATGATTTGGCTCTCATGGTAATCCAAATAACCCCATATTTGAATATACTACTAAAAATATAATACTATAAAATTTAATGTTTCAGATGATTTTCAAAAATTTGTCATGAACAATTTAATAAATTTGAAGTATGAAATTGGCTTAATGAGTAATATGGTTCGATCAAATTATACAAACATTGAAGCCTTAATGAATATTAGTAATAAAAATCTAAATTCAACATCATCATGTAATGATAAATTCAATATTGATCAAATATTGCCAGTTAAAAGTGAAAGTGAATTAAAAGCATTGGAAGATAACCTCAAGATTGTTGATTTTAAGACATCAATGGTACACACTCAGATCATTTTTCAATCAAACAACTTTTTAATATTAATTTTTTTATAATACCAATTAAAATGGTTTTGCAGGTTACCAAATTATCAGTTTTAATTGATAACAATGACTTGGGCAACAGTGTTCGAAGAGTAGTTGGACGCATGTTTAACGATAACATTTTGTCATATTATTCATTATTTGGGTTCAAACAAAAACTTTCATTTTCAAGTCTTTTGAGTTATCGTGTGATAATAGGTAAGAAATTAAAAATTATAAGCTGTTTCAATTTAATTTAGTTTTTTACATTTGTGCTAACATAATTTAATATTGGTAATAAATTACTGCCAGTGGCATGCTAATCGGTGCTAAGCCGATGCAATTGTGTCAGTATAAATCTACAGTTGTGGATGGATACTGGATATTGGGTAACCCCGGGGCCTTCTATCTAACAAAAAAATTTAGTTCTGAATTTCTGATATTCACACACAACTATACAAGGAAAATGTTTCACGGTAAACCATTTTAGTTTAATATATATATATTTAGATATGTTATAATTACTAATCAGGGTAGGTAGTTTTTTTCATATTTGTGTTAGAGGTATAATATTTTATCACCACACATTTGATAACTGCTTGGTTATATTATAACCAAGCAGTATAAGCAGTATATTATGTAATATAATTTTTTAAAAACATTTTATGTTATTTTTTTCCAGATTCAATCAGGAAATCAGTTAAATACAACAATGTTCCAGAAAAAGACATAGATAACTGTTTGGGTACTTGGCTGTCTCATGCACCTTTTAGAATTAAAAAAAAAGAAGCAAAAAATCTCAAATGATAATTATAGTTATTAACAATTAGTATTTTGGCCTACCTATACAGTAAAAAATGTATTTTAATATGATATTATTATATATAAAAAATAAAGGATCATTTTTATTTTATTTGTCAATTGTCAATATAGTTAATTAGTTCCTTTTCTGAAATAAAAAAATTGTAGCTGGTTTTAAGAAAAATTATAATTTGTATATATTTAAGTTATTAAATGTATGGAAAATCTTGATTCATACATAATTATAATATCAGGTGAAATGAATTCTACGGTTGAATAAGGAATATTTTAATAATTATATCAAATAATATTATCATAAAGTTTTATATATAATATTAGTGTAATTTAATTGGGATAATGTTATTGCAGTGTTTTTAATATCAGATTATGCTAACCTTAATACTGTGGCCAAAAAAGTTTGTGATAACGTTATTGTAATGTTTTGAAATTTTTTGACAATATTTCAGAAACGTTTACTATAATATTGCTATTAATTTTACAATGTTTTGGTAGTATTTTTATAACGTGTAATTGCTGTCTGGGAAACAATGAAGAAACAGAAATTGAAAATTGGAAAAATAAACGGTAATTATCAAGTCCCCCACAAAAAAAAATTAAGCGATCAAAATATTTAAATAGCCATCCTGAAATTAAAATGAAACAAAAAATAAACCAAAAAGTTGTCAAGCATCGATTAGACCTAGTGAAAAACGGTAATTTAGTAGGACCATTATCAATTGGCACAAACAAAAATAAGAAAAAATGTAAAATTATAAATACATGTGCTTTTGATTCGATATTACAAGCCGTGGCAACAGCATACCTCGATTCTCAGGAATACGCTAATTATATAGATACAAGAAATTGTTCTATATTAAATATTGCAAGTAGCTTGGTACATAATGGCACAAATAATGAACTCTATAACTCTAAGCTAAATTTTATAAATTTCATTAAAACTTGGTCTTTTAAACAAAATTTTTCAACTATCCAGCCATAATAAAGTAGACACTTTAAAATATAAATCTACATTAATATCAAATATAGCTTTATTTATACCACAATAAATTTCAAAATAGTGACAGAAACTATTTAGAAAGAAGCCCTCCCAGCCAATGTACTTAGTATTTATGATTATTTGAATTATTTAGTTATATAAATAATTATAATAATAATATTATAATTTTGTACAATTTTAAATTCTAATGATAACAATATGTCATATGACAACGTTATTTTATGATAAGCCAGCCAAATGCCTTCTGCGGGGAAGCGCTCGTCAATCAGCATAACATTTCGAATGGTTGGAGAAGTTATACCAACCCAAGGTTTATAAATTTTCTAATAACCTACATACCAACCATTGATTATAATCAATATTACCAACTGTCAAATTCTATTTTTCGGCTAAAATATTGTCGGCTGTAATGTTTATCGGCTAAAATATTTTCGGCTGTAATATTTATCGGCTAAAATATTTTCGGCTGTAATATTTTCGGCTGTAATATTTTTCGGCTAAAATACTTTCGGCTGTAATATTTATCGGCTAAAATATTTTCGTCTGTAATATTTATCGGCTAAAATACTTTCGGCTGTAATATTTTTCGGATAAAATACTTTCGGCTATAACATTTTCGGCTAAAATACTGTCGGCTTTAATATTTTCGGCTAAAATATAGCCCCTCTTTTCAATGATAGGATAAAAGAATAAATTAAACATTTGGTTTCTTTCGGTAAATCATTGAAATGTTAAATTATATAATTTTACTGTGGTTCAGTTCAATATCTTATAATGATGAAAGCATAATAATGTACATGTCAATACAAATCTACAAAATATGCACCTAGTAATAAGGTTAAAAAATGCGTTTGAAAAATAGTCTTTTAACAGAACTGGAAGTTTACTGATGAATATTTTTCTAGATACACATACACATGTGTTAAATACCAATGTCTATTTTGATATTTTAAATTTAACTTAATTAATTTGAAATTCTCTTAATGTCTCGCAATTACAATGACTGTTGATCATATCTGGAATAATCTCTCTTCTAAAGTGGCATTCATAAATTGCAAACAATTAAAGTGTAAATACATTGCTAACATTCCTTCAAACAGTAACCGGTAAATAACCCCACGAAAAAATCTAAAAATACAGTTGAAAGTCCCTAGTTGTTGTTGAGAAATGGAACTTTATGAATTACAAATCGTAAATGAATTAATAATTTTCAAAAAATTAAATTAACATTTGCTAGCCGCTGTAATTTCTATGTAAGATATGATTTTGTAGATTATTTCCCGGCAGCATTGAAAAACATGACATTTTATTAAAGTTGATTCATTGGCTATTATTTTATTTGTTTGCTTGAAAGACAATTTTTAAATGTTACATCCTGTATTTTTTGCAATGGAATATTAGTTAAGCATGCCTGACAGTTAAATAATTCAATTTATAATGTTACAAGGCTGGGCAAAGTTAAATATTTTTTTTTAAACTTATTAAGTTAAGTTATCATGGATAAATGTAAATTAAGGTTAAATTTGAAAGAGACCTTTACTTTTTTTTATTTGTAAAAGTTAAAAGTTAATTAGATAACTCAAGATAATTTAAGAGGACATGATACCCACAAGTGCTGTATCTGTCTTACAAGTGTTTAACATAGCAAATGATGTGCTCAGCAGATCACATTATTTCAGTTCACTCTATTTTTTAACAAATGCAGTTAAACGTGATCTGCTGAGCATAACGTTGCTATGTTAAGCACTTGTAAGACGGAGACAACACATGAGGGCACCACATCCTCTTTACTTAGTTAAAAATCAGTTATTTTTTTCATATAAAATTTATGATTTTATACCTACCTTTTTTTGTAAATTATTACTGTAATTGTTTCTTGTTAAGTTTTTTACATTATTAAAAAGTCATTAGTCATGTGTTAAAATAAACTACTGATTTTGGAAATGATAATTATTAGAATAAAGATAAAATATTAATTTTAATTGATACAGATGATAGGTGTAAAATTACTTCTAAAAAATTGTCCATTGATCTTTTCTTTTGTTAGTTTCCACAGAAGTTTGTTTTAATATTCGATATGTTATTAACAGTCTATTGTATTAGGTTTATTTGTACTATTCCTATTATAATATAAATATCATAATATACTATGGTTATTTCACGTTAGGTGAAAAACAGTATTTTAATTACATTATTATTCACCACTTTCATTTCTGTTGTGTCAATGAACTATTAATATCAAACAAGCATAAGTCAATAAACAAAGCGGTAGAACATGCAATGTATTTAAGTTATTAATCAATATTAGTGTTCGTAATTATACATCTAAATCTCAATAAGTAAAGGAAAAGATTTACTTTTTAATTTTTAATTTTATATTAATTACTTTTATATTTCGATTAATTACAATAATTATGCCAAGGTTTTGATTTGTTAAAACACTTATGAATATGCACAAACTCATTATCATAACATACATAATATTATATTATACATTTCATTAACATAATTTTTTAAAACTTATTGAGATTTAGCTTATTCTAATTTAAAATTCTTTTTGTTTTAATTATTTATATATTTATTTCTTTGTTACAGCTTCCAAAGTCATCATCCGGTATTCATTTTTATCTCTACAGTTGTCTGTTATACACAATTCATATCCACATCCGGTTTCATTGTAATTTTCTGAGTGCGTTTATACTTTATAGGGCGTTTATACTTTATAGTGCGTTTATAGTACGTTTATAGTGCGTTTATAGTACGTTTATAGTGCGTTTGAATAGTAGTATCGACTATCGTCTATTAAGTATTTTATTATTCTTATTTTTTAGTTAAATTAAAATATTTTTTCCAGTTTAGTAGTTTGGTTTTTGTAAGTATTTTGTAAGTATTTTGTTTATTATTAATTTTTTTTTTTTTTTTTTAATATTTATTTATTAATTTTGTGTACGTATAGTACAGAAAAAGCTTATAAGTCGAGATTAAGGTTCGAGACTTACATATTAAAAGTCGAGATTAAGGTTCGAGACTTATATTTAAAAAGTCGAGATTAAGGTTCAAGACTTAAAAGTAAAGTCGAGATTTAGGTTCGAGACTTTAATTATTAAAAGTCGAGATTAAGGTTCGAGACTTGAAGTAAAAAGTCGAGATTTAGGTTCAAGACTAAAACCAAAGCTTTTACACAATTCATATTAAATTACTTAAGTGTTTATACCTAAATTGTTGCTGTGACGTGTAACAAAATGAGTCTAAATAATAAATTGAATGAAATAGCTCAGTATGTTTGTATTGAGTATCCCGAATTAAACTTTAGTGAAGTCAGTTTTACACACAAGTGTGTGACAGACATTTGCGAAACGATCTTTAAAACAAAAAATTCAAATTTGAAAAAAAACATTGTCAATGGTCTTAAACGAGAAACATCAGAACTTCGTAAACTCATTCGGATGGTGAAAGAAAACGACGAATCTACGGTGTCTTTGAATGATACTAAAGTAATGAGAAATATTGTGAAATTTATTAAAGAAAAAAACTATTCAAGAAATGATTTTGTTAACTTCAATTCAAGGGTAATTTATGACATTTGTAGACAATTAAAAATATGTAAGAATAGTAAAAACGCAAAATCGGTGTACAGAATATACCAAAAAATATTCATGGATACTTCTTCGTTTTCTACTTTTACTTTATTAAATACTCTTAGCAAATGCTCTGAAGTAGAAGGAGATTCAAATATAAATATAAATAACTCAGATTTGTTAGAAAACCAAACCAATTTAAATGAACTGAATGTTGAGTCATTGAAGTCAAACGATTTGTACACCACTTTTGATGATGGTGTTTCAAACATTGGTATCAAGGAAAATGAATGCATAAGCGACTTAACAATAACATCAGCAAATTTTGAAACTGTAGTTAACAGTACACCAATACCAAAAAATAGTTACATTGCTACTCCTCCACCATTGAAAAGGTCAGATGAAAAATACCTTAAAGTAGACACACCGTTAAGAGAAGCCTTAATGAAGACAACACCAATTAAGTCTGGTGTTGTTTTACCCCCTGGGGCAGAAAATAAATATCCAAATAAAGCTGACTGCAGAGAAAACAATTTTAGAACATTTTCTGGTTGCACATATAGAGAAGGTTAATTTATGTTTACGGAACAAGAATGGTCTCTTATTGAATATGTCAACGAAAAAGGCAATGTTCGTCTTGAAACTACAAAATTCCCGATCATGTTAAGGAAACGAATAAGAACAGTTAACAATACATGTGTTATCAACGTAAGGTCGGTAAACTATCCTAAAAGCTCGTACTGCCATATTTATATGTACTGCAGCCACCCTGGATGCAAAAGTTTTAAGCTTATTGTTGAACCTCAAATAAATAGTCATGTTTTGATCACTGTGTGGAGTACTAGCCTACATTACTACCACAATCCTGATTATGCACTAACAAATCATGTCAGAGGTATAGAAAGAGACTTGGTCAGAGGAACGTTGAAAAAGACTAAAGTATTTGCTTACGATGATGAAGCGGTAAAATGTGCCTCGCCGAGCAAGCATGCCCGGGGTAACAATCAAAAGGTTAAGTCGGTTGACGTGCTAAGACGAATCCGATCAGAAGCAATAAGTGCTGATGACTATGACAGAGACAATATGGTAGACATGTTGTTGATGTATTCTGAAAATAGTGACTATATAAAGCATGTTGGTTTACCTTCATATGCACATTGTTATAGTGATGAACAATTGAATCTACTTACGAAATTGAAATCCAAATGCAATGGTACAATAACTGGTTATTTGGATGCTACTGGTACAGTAGTAAGAAAAGCTAGCGATGATAGCAAAAGAGTCCTGTATTATGCTGTAGTGGTTAACGCTCTACTACCAGGGAAATCCAGCATTACATGTCCAATAGTAGAAATGATAAGCTCATCACATGACATAGTAGCAATCTCTCAATGGCTCAATGCTTTTAAAGCATTTGTTTTAAGGAAAAAATTGAACTGGCCGTTGTTCACTAATGTGGTGACTGATTTTAGTTATGCACAAATGCATGCATTATGTATAGGATGGAATGGTTTTTCTTCTATTTTTGATTATCTCAATTGGTGTTATACCGTTTTGTTTGAAGCTGTTGTTGGGTCAAACATGACAATCATCAATGTGTGTGTAAACCATTACACAAAAATAATTGTGAACCATGTGTTCATGTATTTCAAGGTCAGTAGTGACTTTGTTCAAATTGTAAAACAAAAATATGTTAACAACCAGTGGCTATTTTTGTGTGCACTACGACACACTTTGTGCACTACGAAATCTCAAATGTGTACTACGAAAAATAAAAATGTGCACCTGTGTGTCGACCATTTCGCCGAACAGAAAACAACCATAATATTGTCTACCGTAGCGGAAAAGGTCGTATCTCAATTTTACGAATGTAAAATTTTTAATTTTTTTTTTTATTTTGGTATGTTTTTCTGGATTTCCAACGAAGACGGCAGTAACTCAATATTGTTGTTTATAACGTCTTTGGCTGATTTACCTTCTGCGGCAGGCCATAGAGTAATATTACTCTATGATTGATATCAATACACCTTGTTTGTGGTTTTATCTCATCGTTCTCGTGGTGATTTCTTATCAAATTATAATATCATATAAAAACCTCCAAAATAGTGAATAGGTTATGATTTTCAATAAAAACTTCCTTTTTCACGTTTTTGTTTCTCGTCATGACGCATGTCGATTGCTAAGACCACGAATTAAACTAATTAAGTTTAACAATAATTAATGATGGATAATAAAAATAAAAGAAAAATAGGTCATACTAAAGTTACTATAACGGATTTCTTCAAAAAAAAAACCAACAGATGTTATAAGTAAGTTTAGTTCTATTAGATTAATTATTATTATGTCCTCTCATAATTTACCTATCAGGTTTCTACATTTAATTTATGTATTTTTTAACTTTAGTTGATGACAAAAATGATAATCATTGTAATGATGTACAAATTAATAATAGTGATGACATTTCTCTGCCTACAACAAAAACATGTATACATTTGACTCCTGAAGGTATCTGGTATTTAATTAATGTTTAATTTTGAAATACAGTTATCTACATGTTGCCTTTGAACTATGGATAGTGAATGAACATATAATGGCGTCTGTGTCCAGCTAACATTTATGTTTCATGTTAAGTATTTTTGTTACTAATCTATTGATAATTATTAATATTATGTTTCTTGATACCTAATAGTTTTATAATTATAATAGTTATATAGTCATATCAATGTGGCATGTGATGTTTTTATGTATAAATAATTATAATAAGATTCTTATATAAAAATAAAATCAAATTTAATCAATTTAAATAGTAAGTACTTAGTAGATTTTAGAATTTGAAATAATTTAACAATATTTGTTTTTGGTTACCTATTTATTTTATTGTTGCATGTTCCATAAATTTTATTTATTTCATAATAATGTTGTAAATCAATGCTGCTTGTCTTGTAATATATAACTTATAGTTTATACTGTTGTTTCATTAAAAAAACAAAACATTCAGACTTAAAGTGTTTTGTTGAATATAATTAGATATTCATTGTATAAGTATATATTGTTTTACTATTATAGTAGCATTTAGTACTTATAATGTTTCTGTTAAAACTAATACATACATGAATACAATAATATTTTTTTTTATTAAAAACAACTTTTGAAATTGTATTAAAAATATTATTTCAGAGTCATCTAGTGTTGGTGTTCATACAGTCAATGGTGTGGTTGATAAGTTATTAGTAGCAGAATGTAGTAAAGCACTTGCTGTAGATAATTCAGATTATAGTTGTTTTGAAAAAATAAATGAAATTAAGGGTAGAAAGTTAGTTCGATGCAATATTTGTTGTATGTACCCAAATATTGTTCTTTTACATGTGAAACAAAGAAACCATATTCCTCCTATTTGTACCAAACAAGGGACTATACCAAGAAATCATCTCTTAAAAAAACATTTAAATTCGATTGTACACATTGAATGCATAAAACAAGATCGTTTAACTAAATTAAATATTTCTGGAAAAAATACAAATGGGCCAATGGATAAGATGATACTAACTCAAAACCAAAAGCTTTCTAAAAACATATCAGGATTATTATGTACTGTTTATAACGATGCCAAACGCGGAACATCTAGTGCATGGTCTTGGCCATCAAATGAGGTAGCCCATTTAAAAAGAAACAGTTTAAATATTTTCAATGAGTTTGTTCCATTTATTCCTAATGAAGGAGAACTGCAATATATAACTCCTATTAACCATAGAGAATTTCTTAAAGTTATTGTGGAAGCAGACAGACCAAACTTGACAAACAAATTAAAGTCTTGTATTGCTGTATCTCTTAGAGTAGACGGATCCGTAGATCGTAATCAAATTGACAATATACACGTATTGGTTAAAGTAGTGACTAATGAAGGTAATCCTGAATTAATTTTTTTAAGCTTTGAAGAACCAATGTCTAGAGATGTCAGAGGGTATTACGATGCAGTAAAAAAATCAGTTGATCAAGTTATACCATGGAATGACCTACTAGGTTTGATGTCGTCAATTGTAACTGATGGAGCTTCAATTAATTCAGGTGATAAAAATGGATTGTGGTCTATTCTTGAAAAGGAACGAGCAGATTTACCATTGATAAAAGTTTGGTGTGCTGTACATCGTGCTACTTTAGCATGGGAAAAATTAACAGCAAATGTGGTTGAAGTAAAAAAAAATATAGGAACGTGTGCATCAATATCAAGTTATTTTCACCAGTCCGGATTGCGCACAAAAGAATTAAAACAAATTGCTGAAGAAAATAATTGCAAATTTATTAGTTTGCCATATTACTTTGAAGTTAGATGGACAGAATTCACACATAGTTTATGTTTAGGAATTTTAAAAAACTGGAATATTTTGGTAAAATATTTTACTAAAGTATTAGAAGAGTCACAAGACTCAAAGCATAAATCTGTAACAAAAGGATTTTTAAAATTTCTTACAGATTATGAAAAGTTAAAACTTTTATGCTTTGTTACTGATTTAGGGTATTTATACTCACGTTTTCAAAAACAATTGCAAGCTGATTATGTAACAATATATGATTTGGAAGAAAAGAAAAATGCTGCCCTCAAATGTTTCGATAATCTTAAAAAATCTCCTCTCATGGGTGGTTGGGAAGAAACTTTAAGTAAGTCTGTTATTGAAACTAAAACATTTAATTAAACTAATTCTAATGACTATAAAATAAATATTCAACTTAAAGGTTTTACTTTACATGAGAAGACTGATAACAATTTGAGAAAAAAACAACATCATTTATATATCACAGATCATCGTAGTTTTTGTGCAATTCGTAACGACTCTTTAGAACATTTAATTAATTATATCAATGAAAGACTGGATTCAAGTGAATGGTCAAAACTGAAGCCATTAGAAACTATCAGTTCTTGCATATCAGACACTGAATTAAAAATTTGCCATAATTTTATTTGCTCTGATTTTGAACTCATAGACTTCATAAGTGCATACCATGAAGCAGCTAGTATTTCAAATATAAATGGCAAAAAAGCTTCATTTGAATTATTAAGAATATTATTACAATGTGATGCGTGGAAACCTCTATCTACATCGATGGCTCGTGTTTTATCAGCTAAACCACACAGTGCTGATGTATAACGTCTTATTTCATACTATAATATTATAAAAACTACTAAAACGTCAAGATTGGCACCAGACACTATAAAAGATGCTCTTTATATAAAAATTAACATGCCAACTTTAAGTGAATTTGATCCACTTCCAGCAACTAAACAAAGATGGTATCGAGGTGTATTTCCTGATGCTGAGAAAGACGAATGCGATGATCATGAAGTAAAACTCCCAACAAAAATACAGTTTTAATTGTTCATAATACGTAGATAATATAAGATAATAAAGTTTATAAAT
>JANEHU010004617.1:0-11732 GCA_027563435.1 Nasonovia ribisnigri | reverse complement strand
TTCATGTTCTAAGGAAAATATACCAGTTCAGACAGATGGCTATAACTGTGGAGTTTTTGTAATATACTATGTGCATACTATTATAAGTAAATCAGATTTTGATCCTGGTTTCGATCCTGTGGAGTACAGAAACTATCTAAAAAGGTATCTTTTGGAAAAATCAGAAGACATTACCAATATGTGCCTTTACTGCAACAGCTTATCAAATAGACACAGATGCGAAGGAGACCAAAGTGTTGTGGAATGGGTATCATGCACACGGTGTTGTAGATGGATTGCTATAAATTGCATCCCCGAAGAAGATAGGATCGATGACTATGAGAGTAGTGATTTTCTGTGTCTATTATGCCAGTAGAACAAAGCCTTGTAAAAGATGCTTTTTAAAAGTATTCTAATACAGACATAGATACTTTAAACTTTAAAGTTTAAAGTATATAACATGCTTATTTGAATACTCAGTTAAAAAAAAATATGATTATGGGTATATTATAATAATATAGTGTAAAAATAAATAAAATATTATATTAACTAAAAATAATAAGTATTTTAGCATAAGTATTTGATTATAAATACTTTGAGAAAGTACATATTTGAATACTTTTAATTTTAATCAAATTATCTACTAAACTGCAGTAGAACAAATGGGATTGAATTGTATGTTGTTTATCTGAATTTAATTATTTTAATATGTTTTTAATCTTAGTTTATTATTTATTTAATTTTAGTTCAGTTTAACAGTTGATTCGATACAATTAATGTACAAAATGTAACCACACCAATTATGAAAATCTACACAGCTTATATAATTAATATAAATTGTATAGATTAGTATAATTGCCAGTCCGAAGTCTGGATTCAAGACATCCATAAATTAAATATGCCATAGATTTACAAAAATTGACAGCTTGCACTTTAAGACTAATGCAGGTTGCCTGATATATTATAATAATAATATCTGGTATATTTGATTTTAATTCAAGGATATTTATCACCTAATGGTGGTTATATTTTTTGAATTAATGATATCTTAAGTGGGACGGCATTTTGTATATCTTATTGATGAATCAAAATTATTTTTATTTGTTAAGTTATGAGAAAGTACTAAAAATCTCTTAATAATTGATAAAACCCATGTTCAATAACATTAATTTAACAAACACAATATATTCAATGTCAGTGTTTTAGGTGTTGAACCGCTCAGCTGTATCAAAGAAAAAAAATATATATACGTACCTACTAAAGGTATGATTTAGATTTCTAAAAGTATGTTGTCATATTATGGTTTTAACTTCTATTTCATGGACTACAATGGGTAGCATGTAAAGTACCCCACATGTTTTATTTAAATAAAAATAATAAAACTGCATCCTAAAAAAGAACCTGTTTTTATGCTGTTTAATCATAAAAACTTTTCAGTAAAGATTAATTTATTTGCAATACAACATTTTTAATTAAGTACCTATAATCTAATATGATATTCTACTTCTACAAGTAAACATATTTCCAAAGCTGGGCACTAACTAGTTAGAAAGTTAAAGTTAAGTTAGTAAGTTACTTTTTAAGTAACGTTCTAACTTAACTATATATTTTTAATTCATACTAACTTAGTAACTTAACTAGTTGAATTTAATGTGTAAAATAGTCTAATCTAACTTGTTAGAAAAAAAACTATTCTAACTAGATATTATTTTTTTTTTGCATTCCAAAATTCCAAAAGTTGTTCTTCAATCATGACATTATGCTTATATGCCTATACAAGCATATATAGATTATTGGCTCATATACATTATTAATTATTAGTATTTATAATAATGCACGCACAGGAACCCCGGCTTTTATGCGTAGTCTGTAGAATGTAAGAGTTAGAAATTGTAAGTTAGAAATTTGGACAGTTTCAGAAACTAACTTATATTCTAACTTAGTTTTTTTATTAAAGTAACTTAACTTCAACTAGTTGAAAAAATGACTAACTTGCCCAGCTTTGCATATTTCATCACATGCTTGAATATTACTTGAATTATTTTGTTTTTACAGTGGACTCTGCGCAAAAATGGGTATTACCTATTTTAGTAATTCTTCAAAGTTAGTAGAACAAATGAAAAATGTCCAATGAGCTGTTTTAATAGGTTCATCAATGTTCAGCATGCACCAATTAGTTTTATATAATTACATTTTTGTTTAAACTCGAACAACTAAGAAAAATAAATATTAAGTATTTTATATTTCATAGTTAAAACTAATAATGCAATAACCATAGGTTAAGTACATATGGAAGATACATTTAAATACATGATATTAAGTGTCGAGAAAAAATTGTACCTACTTGTAAAGTTGCAACTGCACATTATGTAAAACTGTACATGGTTTTTGGACTTAATTAGTTTTGTTGGTGTAACTATAGATCAATACTTAAAATAGTATCTATATATTGTTTGTAATATAATAACATTTAAGGTGTATGTGCACCTTAGGTTTTTAAATAACCTAATACAATGAAAATGGTTTTCTATGATATTGCAAAATATGTGTATACAAGTATTAAAAAGAGTGTGTTTGTGGTGGTTCTTTTGAAAATATTCAAAATACTGTATAGGTATTCAATTTAACAATATATTAATTAACATATCAAATATAATGCCGAATTTGGAAAAAAAGTCTATGTATTTGTTGTATAATGATATGAAAACTTTCTGCTATTTATAATATCACTAGATAAACTTATTATTATATTACATATTTCTACAATAAAATAAAAAATAACTGCCCAGCAAACATACATAGTATACGTACTGATGTCTTTGATAAATCTATATGTCTATAACGTATATGATATCTTATAAACTAATTATAAAAGAATATATAGAATGTCTATATTCATATGTAATTTTTGCATCTTTGATTTGACCTATATTTGATAAATATTTATAGATAAACGTAGATGTATCAGAGATATTAGTGGTTGGATCAATTTATGTACTTGTTTGAATATATGTATACAAGTAAATTTATTTTATACGTCTTTTATTATTAGTTTGTGTCAAAAATTATATATAGCAACAGCATACATTTAATGAAAACTATTTAGATTGATACAATTAAAATTATATAAGTCTTATATTTTAAAAAGAACATAAACCATAAACTAAAATAACAATATAGGCTCAGTCAAACAGAAAGCGGTCTGCCCGCGCGGGCAGCCCGCACTACTGACCGCCGCGGTCTGTGATGTCAAACAACGCGCGGGCAGTCGCGGACTACGTGTCTTATGTTTTTTCATTCAAAATCGTTTTTGTACAATACTACTATATATTATTACTATTGATTTAATATAATATAAGTACTGATAAAAATAAATCAAAATCTATTTTTACATGTTTATTTCATTATATTATTTAAATATCTATCATTATATAAATTACTTATATTATTTTATGTCATAAAATACACATATTATATTATATTATATTATTATATTACTACTATATTATTATATTACTATACTATGCTTACTTGGCTTATTGAGTATCCCTGCAATTTCGTTCCATTTCTCTGTTTTTTTTACAGTATTTATATACTCACTGTGACTAGTATCATATAAATATGGATAATTGTGCACCAAATCAATTAATTTTTCTGTCTCATCTGCCATAGTGATGGATAATGAGGAATGAATAATTAAAATAATTTGTGACTGACCGCGTTCTCTGTAAAATATTACAACCAGACCGCAGACCGCGGCGGTCGACATGATTCCGCCGCGGCAGCCCGCGCTATTTTTAACCACGATTATGCAATCATAGATAATACAGTGCCCGCCGCGGGCAATGCGGGCTGCCCGCTCGGGCGCTTTCTGTTTGACTGAGCCTTATAACAATATGAACTAGTATTTACTACTAGGTATTTATCCTGCTTTGGCGGCCATTTGTAGAGCGATTACAGCGCTCCAAGCATAGATAACATATAACTAGATGACCGACTCGGACGAAAAAATCGTTCCGCATACGCAGCGATCCCAACGGCTGACTTCTGAACTAAACAATCAGAATATACTGTATAGATATAACATATTACATTATCATTGTCTGTAATAAGTATTTAATTTTCGAATCTACTTAACTAAAGTTTAATTATTATTAATTAATAATTTATTGATTAATGAGTTGTAATAATAAGAATACAATTAATGTATGTACACACACTTGATATTGTAATAATAATTCTGAATTATATTATGGTAGAATAATGGATATACATAATAAGTAATAACATAACATTTACCCTAGGTAAGTAAGATACCTAATATATTTGATTTAAGGAACTAATAATGTTACAAATTAAAACATTACCATTTTTACTGTTATATTATAATTTCAAATCAATATAATAATGATTTAATCAAAAAAATTAATATTTGCTTAGCAATCTTACATTTATTTACATTTATTAACAAAAAGAAAATTTAAAATATAAGTATTTATTAATTAAAAAATACTCATTGAATAATAATTATTAACATAATAATATAAAAAATAATACTTACCTATTAAACAGTTAAACTCATATTTATTTAAATATATAAACCTTGAGAAATAATAATAATTAATAAGGAACTTATATAGGTAGGTAATATTAAATTAACTTTATTATGTTTATGTCATATTTTGTTAAAAAAAATATTGTTTATTAAAGAATTATTATAATATTTTATTTTGGAAGTGTTGGGAATTTATGAAAATTACATGTGAACAATTTAGAACATTGTTTACATGAATTTTTTTTAAATTTATATTTTAAATAATACTGGCGAGCTGAAATTTTTAGTAAATCATTTGAATAAATTCTAGAATCTAAACCATTTAAAATACGATTTATATTTTTTGAAAGAGTAAAGAAATAAAAACTTTTAAACATTTGAAATAAAATATTTTTCAAATTGTGTTCGGAACAACTATAATTCATAGGTTCTAAATATATTTCAAATATTTTTGTTAATTTATATCCTATTGAATGTTCCATTATTATTGGAACTATATCTTAACTATATTTTCAACTTGAACCATAGATATTTAAATGATTTCAGTGTAAATACCCAATTACCTATACATGGTGGCTGTCTTTTCACTGGAATCTTAGTATTTTTATCAATAAATTTCATTAATTCAAATACTTTGATTGTCTTATTCCAGTGATTAATATGGACGGACTCAGATTCAATGTTAACTGCTCCTGTTAATGGCTTACCTGGATCACTCACAAGTTTTGATGCATTCAATGAATCAAATGTTTTTTCCATAAAAAGAAGTAATTCAACCGTACCTTCAGATTTTATCAACTTATCATTTTTGTACATAGGTCTAGACAACAGTTTCATAGTAGCAGCTACCCTCTGACTAAAAACCTGTGTGGCATAACAAACTTTCATTTTGTTTTTATGCGGATATACATGGTTTTCTGTCAACTTGGGTAGAGCTCTAAGTTCATAATTTTCATTGTCTTTATCAATATTATATAATTCAATAATATGATCCCAAGAGGCATAATGCTCCTTACCATCCAGAGTAAATACTACATCCTTATCAAGCATATTATTCCGAATACTCTTTGTTAAATGAGGTACATCATAAACCGGAACTATTTCTACATTTTTAATGTTGAAACCTATTGTTTGGTTTTCTTCATTGTTGATTGAAGATTTCTGATTTGTCTTAATCAGTTGGTTTATTGCACTTCTGTTTGTGGAACCTTGGTCACAAACTGTTGCCACTACTTTTAACCCGGTTCTAAAAACACTTTCTAAAACTTCGTTAATACATGATATCATCATTGGTGTTTTGGTTGTCCCTTGGCAAAAGTAAAAAGCATATGGCTGCTTCCATTTTTTGCATATACCTTTGAGCATGAAAACTAAAACATGGTTGGCAAATTTATCAGTAACATAATTTCCAAAATTTTCAAATCCAAGCATCAAATCATTCTTTTTGTCATACTTCAATCCTGGTTCAAGAGACATTTCATCAAACATTAAAACACATGTTCTATCAATGGGTTTTAATTTTGGTACCTGGTGCCTAATATTATTCTCTATGTGAGTATTAACACCTGGTTTGAACGGGATTTTTGATAATAGAGAATTTAATGTACTTTCGACAGGTAATGCAAATATATTGGATAAGAATGAATAAGCCTTAGGGGAAGTTTTATAAATTGAGAGTGCAAATATTTTATCATCCAATTTATATCTTCGACCATTAGGCGATTTCTGCTGATTAATTATTTGACTTTCAATAAAATTTAATGTTGACTTATTCATCTTATTACTTAAATGTGAGTAACTACTATTTTTCTGACTTTTAGTTATAAGTTGTAATTTTTTTTTGAAGGATGTCTTTGAAGTTTCCAGACGTTTAACTCTTTTCTTCATTTTCAGAGCTTGGTAATACAATTTCTTTTTACTTGGAGTCAATTGTTCCACTTTCAGAAACCCAGCGTCTTTCAAAATATTTCTGTTGACTTCTATAGAAAACATACAGAAAGGTTTGAATAGTTTAACAGTACCTACTAATATTTAACATTACATTTTTTTTTTAAAACATACTTTTTTTTTCAATTTTAGTTGAGCTACTACTACAAGGTTCAGAAACTGTTGTTGGTTCTATTGTTTCATCAAAATTTAAAGAGGTAGCTAGTATTTCATAGTCTACATCCTGTTCATCAGTTTCAACATAATCTATAGTATTAAAAAAAAAAGGTGTTTTAACTCATTGTTTTTATTGAAAATGTTTATTGCACTTACTATTAACATGTATTAGATTTAAACAGTCTTGAATATGATAGTGAACATCCATGACCAGAGCATAATTTTACTTCTGTTTAAATTATATATTAAATACTCTGCTAGGACTCGAACCTAGAATCTCTGTTTTGAGATTGCCAATGAAGAAAATAAACTACAATAGATACGTTCTAAACTACTATTTTTTTTATAATAAATATGTTAATAGTTATTATTTTAATATTTACATGTTATACAATAAATACTGTTTGATGCAACTATATATTATATTATAATAAAAAAAAATAAAAATGACGTTTAGTTTAACTAATAACTTGTAAATTTGATCATAAATATATTTTAAACCCCCCCCCCCCCAGAAAAAAATCGTATCTACGCCGCTGATTGTATTTTATGAACACAACTCATCCACATACAAGCAATGGGTGCTCTTAGGATGAGTTTGCAACTGTTCTGATTACTTATGTAAAATTGTAAATTCTTGTGGTTGCAATAAATATTATTATTAAATATTAAAAATGTCTATATAAAAATGTTTTTATTCAATAAATGAATATCTTATAATATAATATAATTATTATTATTATTTGCATTTTTTTTTACTAAGTACTAACTAGACTACAAAAATACATTAAAGAACATTACAATTAACTTTTTATTAAAATTACTATAACCATACAATTATTATAATTATATTTATTAATATAAATAATAAATAAAATATTATATATATATATATATATATAAAAATGTATTAATAATAATAAATAAAAAATAATATTTTAATAATAAAAGTGTTCACTATTGCCCGGCCACTAAAAAAATTTCGTTAATTTTCAAGGAAGAAAATAATACGTATCGATACGCATCGGGTCAATTTTGAGCGTTCAAGAAGTTACACGTGAAATATACAAGCGATACGTACCGACTCGTATCGGACTCAGACTTCGATACGAGGCGGTACGTAACTATTCCCTGTCGATACGTAACGCATTTTTCTTCTTGAAAATCTTGTTTCATCTATGTTTCACAATTTTACGTACGTAACGCATTTATCTTCTTGAAAATCTTGAATCCTAATATTTAAGTATATTTTCTTCCATGAAACTGGTGATAATCTATACGCATTAGTCGTAACTCCGATAAACAAATATATTTTACAATAAACTATTACAGAAGAATCAAGAAACAGAAGTTTCGAGTTTACGTAATTTCCGCTTCCCCCGGAACATAATTATTTTATATTATGAAATTAATTATTTGTATATGATTATAGTATGTATTATTATATTGTTTTATTCTTTTGTTCAGTGGTTTTTCACCCGTCATTGTACATCGTCAGCGCGAGCAATACCGATTACGTAACATTCGGTACCCCCGCACCTGCAGTTCACTTCCCCGCCCAAAACTACCTTAAATATTGGTTTGCAGAGAGCAGAAAAAATATCAAAATTATCCCAGCATCTAACTCTACCCGATGGTAAGTATTAAACAGACAAAATCTGTGGCCCAAGTTCAATGCAAAATGTCTTCAGCCTCAGAGGTGCCCGGCATAGTATTCTCGGCCGATACGCCAGGCACCTCTGAGGCTTAGTGAGATTTGATCAAATTGATTTAGTAAGTAAGTGCCTGGTTATTTTGGAATGTTTGGATATGTAATATAGTTTTCGAACAGAGCAAAGAGAAAATTTTTTTTGTGTATCTACGAATCCAGTGGTGGATTGGCCCAGGTGGAGGGTGGGAGAAATCCACCGGGGCCGCTGTCGTGAGGAGGCCCCTTCGTTATGTTGCACTTTTAATAAAAATATATTATAATTTTATATACGATTACTAAATTAACAATATTAGATAATAAAACACAAATACACAATTCTGGGGCACGAATATTTCTACATAGCTTATCAGCAAATCAATAAAAAAAGCATTTAAAATGTTATAAAGGCAAATAAACCATTTAATTAAGAAATTAAGAAAAAAAATTACAAAATTTACTAAAACATTGAATTTAGATTTAAATTGATTTAATTAGTTGTGTTAAAATATTCACTACTATGTGTATGGTACTTATTTTTATATAAAAATTATTTTTCTATTATAATTGTAAAAAAAAAGGCATTTGCCTTCAAATCCAAACCCTAATTATAATATTAAAACCCTTGTTCTTAATTTCTAACAATGTAATTTTAAATAAAAACAATTGCACCAAGTAGAAATTGAATAGTAGCAATTAACTTTATAAAAGTGCTAGGTGGCTAGGTAACTATTTTTCTTAAATATTACACTAGGTATTGAAGTTTTAAACACATCATGAATTTTTGAACTGCTGAAACTAAATTGATTAGGTACCTACCACCTACCTAAACAACTTTATTTTATACTAAATAATAAATAAATAAAATATGAACAAAGTTGATATGTTAGTCACTTTTAAATAATTTAAATTTTATTATTTAAATATAAAAAATATATAAATATAATACCTATAAACAATAAAATTTACTTTTTTTATTTTATACATATATTAGTTAAGTAACTACTACCTAGTTAGTTGCAAAAATGGATCATACAAAAAAAAATTGGGGGGCCGCTCAAATCTTCTCCACCCGGGCCGAAGTACTCTCAGTCCGCCCCTGTCTGTATCTACCTATAGTATTCACTCATAGACTTTTATTTATTTTGCCCACTAACTGATAGGTAGTTAACATAAATAATATAAACTTTATGCTTATAATATTACTTTTGTTTAGATGCCAACATATATTTACTACCAATATAATGGCCATCATAGCGGTGGTGGAAAAAGGGGTCGTGGTGATGGCGGTGGTCGTGGTGATGGCGGTGGTCGTGGTGGTCGCGGTGGTCGCGGTGGTCGTGGTGGTCGCGGTGGTGAACTAAGAAACAGTAAGCATACTTTTACCTACTTACAAATTTGTTTTTATAGATGAGTTGTATCTACGTAAATGTAATATTCAGGTGTATCAAACCTTACGCATGTAATGCATCACATCAACATTGACTAAAACATATTGTGTATCCATTTTTTTTCTTTTATACTTAAGTATTCAATATTCATTAAGTTGTTTTTTATTGATTTGAACTATATTTATACATTTTTTTTATAACTTTTATATAATTAACACCATTCAGCTATTCATTGTAACCAGGTTTGGGGATCTGTGCAAGTCCCCGGGGCCCACGTATGTAAAGGGCCCATTGTCTTCTTGGCTTAAAATAACATTCAGTGGTAATTTGTTTTTTTTTATAGTGATGTCATTTTATTATCTAATTACTTTGTTCTTCGTATACGATAACATCTTGTTTTAAAATGCATTTTATGACTCAAAATCTGCTGAGGGAATATATGTTTTCCCTTTACAGAGAAACGTGCCCTATCCAAAAATTAAAAATTTTTAAATTAACCAACATTTTATCATGGATATGTTTTAATTTCAATTCCTTTGTATTTCTAGAATGTCCATATTGCAGTAAGCGTAGCCATAATGCTGCTGACTGCTGGTTTCGACCAGCAGCAGCAGCAGCAGCAAAAACCACCACCAGTACCCAACAAGATCTTGCCGCTGGAGCGGCAGCTAAAGCTGCCGAAGCACAGCTAGCGGCTAAGGCAGCAATTGCCTTAGCCGCGAAGCTAACTGCTGAGGCGGAGGAAGCTGCCGCTTCAGCCGCAGCAGAGCTGAAAGCTGCCACTGCAGCCGCAGCAATACCAGAAATATCCAAAAAAAATGAAAAGTAATAAAATAAAAAAAATTTTTTTAAACATGTGTTTTTATTTCCTGATCTGGATCATCATTATAGTGTATTAATAATTGGAGTTACTAATTTGTAGGTGTCTTGTAATCTAAAAATATGAGTAAAATAAAACAGAGTTCAAAATTGAAAATAGTACATGCAATACGTACATTCATCAATATTAGATAGTAACTTAAATATTTTTAATTTAATATTTAACATTATTAAATAAATACTTTTAAAATACTCAATATTTTTATTTTAGGAAATCGTAATGATAGTAGCATAGAATAGTATTCTATATTTCTATGGTAGTAATTCCCTCGTTCTACGTTGTAGTATATTGTTATAAATTGTTTGAACACCTAATATTATTCTTTTAGTTAACTATTTTATGCAATATTATTTTATTTTTTGAATTCATAAGGCTGAATTATTTAAGTTTACATTGTTTTAATACATAATATTATTATGTTATTCAACAATGTACAATACGTTTTTGTTTTTATTATTTAAAACATGTTATTATTATTGGTTTTTGAGTTCATAAATCTGAAGTTTAGGTATGTAACTATGTGTTACACTCATACGTCTAAAATACAATTGAACAATATAGGTACACTAGTATATCATCATATTACCCATGACTAAATAAATAAATAAATAAATAGTCATGATATTACCTATAGGTTAAATATGACTGTTTGAATATTTTTTTAACGATTAGGATAAATTTAACTATCTTATACATTTTATAAACTATTACTTTATTTGTTTTTTCAGTATTTAATACATTTTTACGAAAAAGAATATTTTTTCTTAAAAGGATATTTTCGCATATTAAAGAATATTTTGATGAAATTATAGAGCATAGAAACATCTTATTTCTAAGGTTATAGAAATTATAGGTTATAGGTTATTTTTATACGTGCATATAAATACGGTCTCTACTAATAACCTTAGCAGTGGAAGCCTGTAAACTTTTAAGTAAAAAAAAAAAAAAACAAGCTAACAATTAAAATATTAACTTTAACTATTTAAAATGAAATTAAATAAATTATTACACCAATACTTAATAAGAGAGCAATTAATTAGAATTAATATTTTTGTTATGTTTATTTTCTTCAAGAAACCTTGGTATTAGTCATAAAATTTCATATATCTTGATCAATGAAATTGTCTTACAGTTCTT
>JANEHU010004616.1:0-11193 GCA_027563435.1 Nasonovia ribisnigri | reverse complement strand
TAGTTTAACAGTACCTACTAATATTTAACATTACATTTTTTTTTTAAAACATACTTTTTTTTTCAATTTTAGTTGAGCTACTACTACAAGGTTCAGAAACTGTTGTTGGTTCTATTGTTTCATCAAAATTTAAAGAGGTAGCTAGTATTTCATAGTCTACATCCTGTTCATCAGTTTCAACATAATCTATAGTATTAAAAAAAAAAGGTGTTTTAACTCATTGTTTTTATTGAAAATGTTTATTGCACTTACTATTAACATGTATTAGATTTAAACAGTCTTGAATATGATAGTGAACATCCATGACCAGAGCATAATTTTACTTCTGTTTAAATTATATATTAAATACTCTGCTAGGACTCGAACCTAGAATCTCTGTTTTGAGATTGCCAATGAAGAAAATAAACTACAATAGATACGTTCTAAACTACTATTTTTTTTATAATAAATATGTTAATAGTTATTATTTTAATATTTACATGTTATACAATAAATACTGTTTGATGCAACTATATATTATATTATAATAAAAAAAAATAAAAATGACGTTTAGTTTAACTAATAACTTGTAAATTTGATCATAAATATATTTTAAACCCCCCCCCCCCCAGAAAAAAATCGTATCTACGCCGCTGATTGTATTTTATGAACACAACTCATCCACATACAAGCAATGGGTGCTCTTAGGATGAGTTTGCAACTGTTCTGATTACTTATGTAAAATTGTAAATTCTTGTGGTTGCAATAAATATTATTATTAAATATTAAAAATGTCTATATAAAAATGTTTTTATTCAATAAATGAATATCTTATAATATAATATAATTATTATTATTATTTGCATTTTTTTTTACTAAGTACTAACTAGACTACAAAAATACATTAAAGAACATTACAATTAACTTTTTATTAAAATTACTATAACCATACAATTATTATAATTATATTTATTAATATAAATAATAAATAAAATATTATATATATATATATATATATAAAAATGTATTAATAATAATAAATAAAAAATAATATTTTAATAATAAAAGTGTTCACTATTGCCCGGCCACTAAAAAAATTTCGTTAATTTTCAAGGAAGAAAATAATACGTATCGATACGCATCGGGTCAATTTTGAGCGTTCAAGAAGTTACACGTGAAATATACAAGCGATACGTACCGACTCGTATCGGACTCAGACTTCGATACGAGGCGGTACGTAACTATTCCCTGTCGATACGTAACGCATTTTTCTTCTTGAAAATCTTGTTTCATCTATGTTTCACAATTTTACGTACGTAACGCATTTATCTTCTTGAAAATCTTGAATCCTAATATTTAAGTATATTTTCTTCCATGAAACTGGTGATAATCTATACGCATTAGTCGTAACTCCGATAAACAAATATATTTTACAATAAACTATTACAGAAGAATCAAGAAACAGAAGTTTCGAGTTTACGTAATTTCCGCTTCCCCCGGAACATAATTATTTTATATTATGAAATTAATTATTTGTATATGATTATAGTATGTATTATTATATTGTTTTATTCTTTTGTTCAGTGGTTTTTCACCCGTCATTGTACATCGTCAGCGCGAGCAATACCGATTACGTAACATTCGGTACCCCCGCACCTGCAGTTCACTTCCCCGCCCAAAACTACCTTAAATATTGGTTTGCAGAGAGCAGAAAAAATATCAAAATTATCCCAGCATCTAACTCTACCCGATGGTAAGTATTAAACAGACAAAATCTGTGGCCCAAGTTCAATGCAAAATGTCTTCAGCCTCAGAGGTGCCCGGCATAGTATTCTCGGCCGATACGCCAGGCACCTCTGAGGCTTAGTGAGATTTGATCAAATTGATTTAGTAAGTAAGTGCCTGGTTATTTTGGAATGTTTGGATATGTAATATAGTTTTCGAACAGAGCAAAGAGAAAATTTTTTTTGTGTATCTACGAATCCAGTGGTGGATTGGCCCAGGTGGAGGGTGGGAGAAATCCACCGGGGCCGCTGTCGTGAGGAGGCCCCTTCGTTATGTTGCACTTTTAATAAAAATATATTATAATTTTATATACGATTACTAAATTAACAATATTAGATAATAAAACACAAATACACAATTCTGGGGCACGAATATTTCTACATAGCTTATCAGCAAATCAATAAAAAAAGCATTTAAAATGTTATAAAGGCAAATAAACCATTTAATTAAGAAATTAAGAAAAAAAATTACAAAATTTACTAAAACATTGAATTTAGATTTAAATTGATTTAATTAGTTGTGTTAAAATATTCACTACTATGTGTATGGTACTTATTTTTATACAAAAATTATTTTTCTATTATAATTGTAAAAAAAAAGGCATTTGCCTTCAAATCCAAACCCTAATTATAATATTAAAACCCTTGTTCTTAATTTCTAACAATGTAATTTTAAATAAAAACAATTGCACCAAGTAGAAATTGAATAGTAGCAATTAACTTTATAAAAGTGCTAGGTGGCTAGGTAACTATTTTTCTTAAATATTACACTAGGTATTGAAGTTTTAAACACATCATGAATTTTTGAACTGCTGAAACTAAATTGATTAGGTACCTACCACCTACCTAAACAACTTTATTTTATACTAAATAATAAATAAATAAAATATGAACAAAGTTGATATGTTAGTCACTTTTAAATAATTTAAATTTTATTATTTAAATATAAAAAATATATAAATATAATACCTATAAACAATAAAATTTACTTTTTTTATTTTATACATATATTAGTTAAGTAACTACTACCTAGTTAGTTGCAAAAATGGATCATACAAAAAAAAATTGGGGGGCCGCTCAAATCTTCTCCACCCGGGCCGAAGTACTCTCAGTCCGCCCCTGTCTGTATCTACCTATAGTATTCACTCATAGACTTTTATTTATTTTGCCCACTAACTGATAGGTAGTTAACATAAATAATATAAACTTTATGCTTATAATATTACTTTTGTTTAGATGCCAACATATATTTACTACCAATATAATGGCCATCATAGCGGTGGTGGAAAAAGGGGTCGTGGTGATGGCGGTGGTCGTGGTGATGGCGGTGGTCGTGGTGGTCGCGGTGGTCGCGGTGGTCGTGGTGGTCGCGGTGGTGAACTAAGAAACAGTAAGCATACTTTTACCTACTTACAAATTTGTTTTTATAGATGAGTTGTATCTACGTAAATGTAATATTCAGGTGTATCAAACCTTACGCATGTAATGCATCACATCGACATTGACTAAAACATATTGTGTATCCATTTTTTTCTTTTATACTTAAGTATTCAATATTCATTAAGTTGTTTTTTATTGATTTGAACTATATTTATACATTTTTTTTATAACTTTTATATAACTAACACCATTCAGCTATTCATTGTAACCAGGTTTGGGGATCTGTGCAAGTCCCCGGGGCCCACGTATGTAAAGGGCCCATTGTCTTCTTGGCTTAAAATAACATTCAGTGGTAATTTGTTTTTTTTTTATAGTGATGTCATTTTATTATCTAATTACTTTGTTCTTCGTATACGATAACATCTTGTTTTAAAATGCATTTTATGACTCAAAATCTGCTGAGGGAATATATGTTTTCCCTTTACAGAGAAATGTGCCCTATCCAAAAATTAAAAATTTTTAAATTAACC
This sequence comes from Nasonovia ribisnigri, assembly GCA_027563435.1. Classification (NCBI taxonomy): domain Eukaryota; kingdom Metazoa; phylum Arthropoda; class Insecta; order Hemiptera; family Aphididae; genus Nasonovia; species Nasonovia ribisnigri. Next base: position 7,520 of record JANEHU010004616.1, on the reverse strand, counting down.
AACATTTTATCATGGATATGTTTTAATTTCAATTCCTTTGTATTTCTAGAATGTCCATATTGCAGTAAGCGAAGCCATAATGCTGCTGACTGCTGGTTTCGACCAGCAGCAGCAGCAGCAGCAAAAACCACCACCAGTACCCAACAAGATCTTGCCGCTGGAGCGGCAGCTAAAGCTGCCGAAGCACAGCTAGCGGCTAAGGCAGCAATTGCCTTAGCCGCGAAGCTAACTGCTGAGGCGGAGGAAGCTGCCACTGCAGCCGCAGCAATACCAGAAATATCCAAAAAAAATGAAAAGTAATAAAATAAAAAAAATTTTTTTAAACATGTGTTTTTATTTCCTGATCTGGATCATCATTATAGTGTATTAATAATTGGAGTTACTAATTTGTAGGTGTCTTGTAATCTAAAAATATGAGTAAAATAAAACAGAGTTCAAAATTGAAAATAGTACATGCAATACGTACATTCATCAATATTAGATAGTAACTTAAATATTTTTAATTTAATATTTAACATTATTAAATAAATACTTTTAAAATACTCAATATTTTTATTTTAGGAAATCGTAATGATAGTAGCATAGAATAGTATTCTATATTTCTATGGTAGTAATTCCCTCGTTCTACGTTGTAGTATATTGTTATAAATTGTTTGAACACCTAATATTATTCTTTTAGTTAACTATTTTATGCAATATTATTTTATTTTTTGAATTCATAAGGCTGAATTATTTAAGTTTACATTGTTTTAATACATAATATTATTATGTTATTCAACAATGTACAATACGTTTTTGTTTTTATTATTTAAAACATGTTATTATTATTGGTTTTTGAGTTCATAAATCTGAAGTTTAGGTATGTAACTATGTGTTACACTCATACGTCTAAAATACAATTGAACAATATAGGTACACTAGTATATCATCATATTACCCATGACTAAATAAATAAATAAATAAATAGTCATGATATTACCTATAGGTTAAATATGACTGTTTGAATATTTTTTTAACGATTAGGATAAATTTAACTATCTTATACATTTTATAAACTATTACTTTATTTGTTTTTTCAGTATTTAATACATTTTTACGAAAAAGAATATTTTTTCTTAAAAGGATATTTTCGCATATTAAAGAATATTTTGATGAAATTATAGAGCATAGAAACATCTTATTTCTAAGGTTATAGAAATTATAGGTTATAGGTTATTTTTATACGTGCATATAAATACGGTCTCTACTAATAACCTTAGCAGTGGAAGCCTGTAAACTTTTAAGTAAAAAAAAAAAAAAACAAGCTAACAATTAAAATATTAACTTTAACTATTTAAAATGAAATTAAATAAATTATTACACCAATACTTAATAAGAGAGCAATTAATTAGAATTAATATTTTTGTTATGTTTATTTTCTTCAAGAAACCTTGGTATTAGTCATAAAATTTCATATATCTTGATCAATGAAATTGTCTTACAGTTCTTATGGTTACTGAAACCATAGGCGCACATTGGGTGTGAATTTAGGGGGTGCTGGAATAATTTATGGTACACAGGCTCATGGGGGGCTTTTCCCCCCACACCCTCCTAATACTATATAACTGCATTGCGATAATTATAAATTTGTATTAAAAATGAAAACAAATGTTTAAAAGTAATTATATTATAAGTTATAATAATATGTCGATGATTTCTTGTCGTAGATCATAATGCTTTAACAGTAAATGTAGATAGCAGGGCTGGAATGGATAAATGATTTATTCTTGTCATCAAATTAATTTTGTAACAGCATATGCGTTGAAATCCGCTATTCATGCTGAAACTCAATTATTATTATCTAGTAATTATTCAATGAAATATTACTGTACAATTGACCATAGGCGAAACTACGGGCCAGGCTAGTCAGGCCATGGCCTGATCTAATACTGACTGAATAACACTCATTTAATAAAAATAAAAATTTTAATCAAAAACTTATCTTGTAATTAGAATTTAATTTTTGATACTTATCATTTGGCCCGTCCTTATGAAATTGTCTAGTTTCGCCTATGTAATCGACAATGATGTTTATGTAGTATGCAAAACACTTCTTGGTATATAATACTTAGTGATACACACATAATTATTTAACTATAAGGATATAGTTTATAACAAATTAAAAGACATTTAAACACTTTACAACACTAAAACAAATTACATACCTTAGGTATTAATCAGTCCCTAAAATATCCAAATTTTTGTACTACACACACACACCTTGTAAGTTTAGACACCTAGTATTAAATCGGTCAAATCTAAATAAAAAAAATCAATGCTCTATAAATACAAGCCCCAATTATACTTCTTCAACTAAAAATAATATGTAGGTATAAATATATTATTTCATTATTGTGAACAAAATTAAATTATTAATTATAATTAATTATTTATATATTATTAGTTTACTCAAATTAATAGTACCTACAACTTTAATCATTTTCAGCAATAATTTTACTAGTATAAGTTGAAGTTACCAAAAAAAAGCATTGTATCAACTAAAAATAAAAATGTACAATCAATTACTTTCAGTTTTAGATTAAATCCATATTGAAATTTTTTTAATAAGTAAAGTAAAATCTATTTTAAACCTATAAAATCTATTTTACAAACTTGAAGGTTCTTTAAAAAAAAAATTGAGAAATAAAAATATTGTTAAAAATAAATGATATATTTTTCACTTATAAAACTAATTTTTAGTGTTCTAAAATGCATGTAAATAATAATATATAATATTAGTAAATAAAAAAATAAATACATTTAAATTATATTATTAAGTATGTAAATTTTGGTAAAATATAGTTTTATCAAATAGAAGTTTGTTCAAGAGCAGGGTACCGCTATATTTGAGCCCACAATAACCTATAAGGTATTAATTACCTACCTACAATTTATTTTTATTAAACATTTATTAATTTTTAAGTTTGTGTTATAAAACGTAGAAATAAAAAAATACTATCACTAAAAACTAAACTAGTAAACTACAAAAACCCAGTGACTAAAATATGTCTAGTGTCTGGTTAGTAAATTTAATATTGAGTACAAATAATAATTATAATAATACTAGCAGCGGCTATAGCAGTGTTATAAAATAGCTACTCCTAAATCCTAATAACAATGAAACATGAATAATAATAGCTAATTATTATTAGTTACAACACAAAATATTGTTTACTGTGTAGGTACTGACAGTCGATGTGTATGTGTAGAATGTAGATAATAATTAAAATGTAGTTTGATGAAAAACCATTAAAATATTTTTAAAAATATTAAAGTATAAAATTATACACAACATTATAACACACTTTTAAATTTCATTCTACACACTTCAATTTTTGTACTACACATAATTTTAGGGACTGGTATTAATGTGTTAGGTAATATTTTACAATACAATAATACATATGGTTCTATAAACTGTCATGTAAACACACCACGGAAAAATCATAATACAGTAATAAATTAGTGCCTCGGTCAACTCATCACTGTGTGGAACCGTAATTAAAATAAATCATAATTAATAAAATACTTACATTTCTAAACAATGGCTAAACTATTCAGTACAGTAGACAGTAGTATTGTACATACCTGTTTTCGTTAAAAGTGATGTTTTAAATACTTCAAATACATGTTTAAACTCTTATTAGCTAATGTTAAGGACGTTAAGGTAAACTGTAAAACGTGTTAAATTGTATAGTCTTTAGACTCTTTAAAGGAATTTTGAATTTATAAGTTTATAACCTAACTTTCCATTATTATTTATTTGCAATTATGTTGTGAGTTCGGTATAATCATAGAACAATATAATTATCGTGGTAATGACGATAATAGAATTTATTTATATACTTTAAAACTATTTACAAAAATTATTGTGTGACATAGGGCGACATCTACTTCTACGGAACCGTAGTTTCGGGGCAATAGTACGACACCTCTTAAATTAAATTAAATGCAACACAACGTACAAGGTTTCTTATCACTAGTTCTTGGTACCCTAGCTTTGGTACCCCAACTTCACGCACGTCAATAAACAGTAATTGAAATTGATAAGAAACAACTCTCGGCTCTTATTACTCAGTAATCAGTATTTCACAAAAACTAAAAGCAAATACTTAATGCAACTGCAAGTTAAATCTAAATCTTTCAAGTTGTACATTTTCAATAAAAAAAAAAAATTGTGTAGTTCTTTACTCACATAATTTGATTTGTATTTTAAAATGCGAAAATTAAATTAAACATCTTATAGTAATGACTATCTACAACATCTATATTTTTGATCGGATGGGTACAATATTATATCAGACAAACTGGAATCGTCTGAAGCAATCGGGCATGAGTAGTGAAGAAGTAAATTTAGAATATTTCAACATTATCTGAGTAAATGTAGAAATATATTTTATCTATGTTATAGGAAGCCAAATTGATGTATGGTATGCTATTTTCTATTAAGTCATTTGTTTCTAAAATATCACCACTTGACCCGAAACGTGGTTTTTTATGTTACAAGACTAGTAAATATGCATTACATTATTACGAGTCTTTAACTGGTGTTAAATTTATTTTAAATACCGACATCGCGATAAAAAATGTCAGAGATTTGTTACACCAATTATATAAAGAAGTAAGACTTACTAGTTATTATTGATAATTTTTAATAACCATTTTGTATACTATTCTTCGAAGAGTTGTGTATGCAGTATAATTGACATAATTATAATCTTGAGCAATATTTATATGATATGATATTGTCATACCTAGTTCTATTAAAAACATAACTTTTAAATATAAATAATTCAATTTGAAATTTTATTTATTTTTTTATAAGCTTTCGTGCATTTAATCTGGATTTTTATTTCAGATTTACGTGGAATATGTTGTAAAAAACACTGAATGTGAAATGGGACAACCTATTGAAAGTGAATTATTCAAATTGAAACTTGATCAATTTATAAAACAGCATATGAAAAGTTTACAATAAATAATATAATATAAAAAATATATAAAATTATGTAAGTTATGTAATAACATAATTATTTGAAACTTTGAAAGTAATAAATTATTTCAGCTATTTAACTATCAGTCTTGGGGTTTTTTATTATGACTGTGGTGTCACTGTATTACCTGTTAATCCCCCCTCCATTGTTTATTGTAAATTATAAACAAATTTGAATTATAACATGATATAAACAATATCATGTATTGTAATTATTTTTATTTGAGATTTGTCTTGATTCCTGTCTTTTAGAGTCTTGACTCTTATTTGTCTTCTGATGTCTACATTTTTAATATAAAATTATTCAGCAATCAGCAGTATTGACTATGTTGGAAATTAGTTTAGTAATTGAATATAGAATAATATTGTAAAAAACTATATTAAACTATTAAAAACTGAGTAAAATTAATTTTTCATACTTTGTGTTGAATAATATCTGATTGTATTTCATTGTTGTTTTTGTGAATTATATCTAATAGAAATGTATGTATAATCCAAATCATTCTGTTTATATAATTTTGACATTTGGTTGCTATAGCTATACAGATACCTAATCTATAAGACATCAAGACTTGAATTTTTCTGAAATTGTTTGAAATGAGTTCGTATCTTGAATATAAGGTAAAAACTAATCAAAATTATGTAACTACTGGCATAAGTTATCACCGCCAACTTGGTCTATTGGCAATAATATCTTACTCTGAAAATGACGAAGCACAAATCCTTATTTGTGATGAATTAGTGAGTACCTTTAAAAGTCCTAAACAATTCCATCTTGCACTATTTTTCATACTATTATTCTCAGGGTGAGGATTTGCACAACTCTGGACCAAATGTTTGTAAAGGCCATATAACTTCGTTTTGCTGGCATCCCACTCAACGTACATTAGCTATTGGCTCAAAATCTGGAGAAATTTTTATATGGAATGGCGGATTAGTAACTGCTTTAGACTCTATTCACGAAGAAACAATTGTATTTTCTAAATGGTCATCACTTGGTGGATGTTTAGTCACTGGAGACCAGGTTAAAAATAATTGAATCCAAATAAAATATTTACTTTAAAAATAATTAATAATAAAAATTCAATAGTTATGATATTTGTTGTATTAGACTGGTATTATAATCGGATGGAAGTCTGATAGTCGAGGGTTGCTCAAAATGTCATTTAAGTCAAATGTCGGAGCCAATTTATCTAAGGACATTTCATTTAGAGCTGGAAAAGCTGCTACTGATATATCAAATTTAGCTAAAATGGCAGTAGCTGGTGACCAAAGTGCCTTAGATATATTTAGTTCTTGGCGGCCTCGTACAACTACGTCACATGGTCCACGCACTGTAACTTCAGACAATATAACATTTTACTGTGCTGCAGTGACTGGTAAATATTTTAAATGTCAGATTTTTACATTTTAGATTCTGAGCAGAGCGATGAATGTATTGATTTTAGGGTGATGTGTGTTTTTTAATTTTAAATTTTTTATTTTTGTCTGTGTACATGATAAGTAGTCGACAGTCGTAATAATGCTTCGATTTTCTTCAACAATATCTTGTTTGATGGGAAAGTGAATCTAGTTGGTCTATTCGGGAGGTCATTTTTTAAAATTCCCAAAAGTTTACAAAAGCGCAGTGAAAAACAAAATAAAACTAAAGGAAAAACAGGAATTTTTACTCAAAATCAGTTTTTGACAAAATCGATATTGGTTTTTTGTATAGCTCTAAGGCAAATAACCGTAGATACATGACATATTTTGACTGAATGTTTTATATTACCTTTTTTAAAACACGATAACATTTTCAAAACATTTTGAGCTCTTTACGAACATAAGTTTTTTTTTCTTTAATTATCAATTATATTTTATTCATTAGGTCAAAAAGCTTGTAAGTTTATAATACTCCAAATATATTGTTACAATTTTTTTATTTTGCTGTAATTCAAAACGAATAATTGTAGATACTTGAAATTTATATCATATATTTATTTTATCAATTCCTATACTTGATAAAATTTAAAAAATATTTTGTTTCATTTTGAGCTATTTACGCCTTATGGACATATTCTTTTTACAGTTTTTTTTAGTTTTTTTTTGTATAAATGTCAATAAAATTGTATTCGTTGGGTCAAAAAGTTTGAAAATTTAATACAAGGCTCCTAATTTATTGTTACAATAGTAGTTGAAAAATATTAAAAATACATAGGCACAATTTTTTTATAAGCATCCAAAGTTTGATTTTTGACAACATTTATCAAATTTTAAATTGAAAAATATTTTTGTAATTAAAAATTGATAACATTTTCAACTTTTATAGCTAAGGATTAAAAATTTAAAACAAGGTTCCACGTAAATAAATGATTCTATGACTAAAAAATCTCAAAAATATAAACACACAGTTTTTTTTTATAGCTATTTTATGATCAAATTTGGACAAAATTACATATTAAATAACCAAGAATAATGATTTTAGTTACTTTGTTGTAATTTTATAATA